>VXAC01007303.1:0-74199 GCA_013399225.1 Rhipidura dahli | reverse complement strand
GGGGGCTGAAGGCGCTGTGCGACCCCAGGCCTTGGCCGGCGGCGGTGGAGGGGAGCGCGGCTGCCCCGCTGGAACCCGCTCGGGGAACGGGGTTCGGGCCCGCGGGAGGAGGCGCAGCGGAGAGCGAGGCCCGAGGGACCGCGGCGGGACGTGGATCGTGGGCCTGTCGCTGCCGGGGTTAGGGTCGCGGTCAGGCCCCGGCAGGCGGGGTCTGGTGCTCAAGATCTGGTGCCTTAGCGCAGGGGGCTGTTTCTGCAGTGCTGTGTCATCGTGACTGAGTCTTTCCTGGAAAAACTTTAAAAAACCTGATCCTTCAGACCAGACTAGTAAATATGAAATTATATATTTATTCATAGCTACACATATAAAAGGCCTTTGAACTTTGTGTTTGCCCTTATCTGAGTTGTTGGAGAAGTTCAGTTTTGCTGATGTCCTATGCTTCATATATAGTTGGGTTTACCTAAATAAGAAAATCCAGTACTCTTTAAGTCAGTATTATAAAACTGGGTCTTCACTGTTTGAGAATCTGCAAGCTTAAACCAGTTTAAATGGATGCAACTTCTTTAGTACAGGATCTCACCTTTAGTTATACAGTTTGTGATCAAGTAGTCTGATTCATTTATCGGCCAAAAAATTCTGCTTTTGGGTTAAACAGTTTTGCATATGTGTCAATAACAGGGAAATGAAGTGTGGGAAATCCATATCACAGTGTATAAACTTGACTCTCTGAAACTTTTTACCTGACATTAGACAGGCTGAGAAACTTGAGACTGTTCATCCTGGAGAAGAGAAAGTTGCACGGAGACCTCATAGCAACCTGCCAGTATCTGAAGGGAATCTGCTGGGAAGGCAGAGAGGGACTCTGGCAAGAGCTGTAGTGATAGGACAAGGAGTAACGGGTACAAACTGAAAGAGAGGAAATTTGCGTTAGATAATAGAAAGGAATTCTCTGCTGTCAGAGTGGTGAGACACTGGAACAGTTTGCTGAGGAAGGTTGTGGACACCCCAGTCATGCCAATGTTCACAGCCAGGTTGGATATGGCTCTGAGCAACCTGGTCTACTGGAAGGTGTCCCTGCCCGTGGCAGTGGGGGTTGGGACTAGATTATCTTTAAGGTCCCTTCCAACCCTTAACTTTCTATAATTGCAAAAATGCTTATGTTGTTTCAATTTGTGTAATTGCTGTTTCCACAGACATTGCATGTACCTCATCTTGTGTATTTTAAAACACTCCTCTTTTCCTTCCTTACAGGTTTTGTTCTGCCCAAAAAAATTGAATGATCGAAACTACTGATACTTAAAATTTCTTCTTGAGAACAGTCAGTGTCAGTATGGAGGCGTAAGCACCTTAGAAGGGACTTCAGTCTTAACTCTGGGAGGTAGTTCTGTGCACAAAGAAAGAAACCGAGGCAGAAATAAAGAAACTAACCTGATAATTCTGTTTGCTTCTGTATGCCATAAACATGGCATACAGAAAAAACTTAATTCAGCAGCATAAAGCATCAGAATGTCTCAACACAAGGCAATTAATTTATGTTAAATTTGATAACTCTGTACTTGTAACTAAGGCACCAGGTTAAAACTGAAATGCTCTGTTAATTCAGTGCTGACTTGCAGACAAGTCTGGGGCTATCCCAGTTTGTTAATAGAGTTCATCCTTGTCTGAGACAGTGTATAGGATTTGTTTCTCTAATAGCTGAATATTCTATACATGTGAAGTTAAGCATAAACTAACTTCTTTAGTCTTAACAATTTGTAACAACAATATGCAGATTGAGAGGTTTTTTTTGGAGTCCAGTAGTAGCAAGTATACAAGATCAGTTTAGTAATGTCAGTTCAGGGTCTCTATTTTTTGTGTGCCTTTTGAACTTGATAAACCCTTATTTTCAGCCTCCTAGTGAGGTTTTACAAACTGAAATCTTTTTGTGTGTATGAGCTATGTATTTATCAGCTGTCTAGGGTGAAATCGTGTCCTTAAATCACTTAACATGTGTTCTGGATAAGAACAGTGTTGTTTTAGTTGCCCCCCAATTTAGTTTCTTTATTGACAAAGGATTTTGATAAACCCATTTGATGATTTTCCTCTTTTGATCCCACCTCCACGAGCCTGACAAATTGTTATGCTCTCCTAGATATACAGAATAAATAAAGGGTGTGATGCTTGTATAATACAAGGGAAATTCCTTTTCAACATACTTTGTTCAATTGTTAAAATGGGATTAGGCAGCTTTTGCACTGAAAGCAGTTGCTGAACTAAAGTACAAGAACTTCTCAAATGTTTAAAGTTTGTTAAATCATGAGGTCAGTTCTAATTGTTGCACATTTGAAGTTACACTTTAAAGTATTTATTGCTTTTGTACAGGCAGGGGTTATTCCAAATTGCCTTTAATGCACACAACTACCTCCCAGAGGAAGACTTGTCCCATTTTCCCCAAAACAGTCCATTATGAACATAGTGGAAGATAGCCCTTTCTTGGCTAGCATCATGAGGCAGAGTGCTCTTTGTGGTGAACTGAAGTATGACCTGTCCTGTGAACTCTACAGAATGTCAACGTTCTCTACTTTCCCCATGAATACGCCGGTATCAGAGCGGAGCCTTGCCCGGGCTGGGTTTTATTACACGGGTGTGCAAGATAAAGTTAAGTGCTTCAGTTGTGGCTTAACGCTGGACAACTGGCAACCAGGAGATAATGCTATGGAGAAACATAAGCAGCTGTATCCTAGCTGCAGTTTTGTTCAAAGTGTGCTTTCAGTTAACAACCTTGGACTGTCATCTCGTTCTGCCTTTTCACCTTCAGTTGCAAGCAGTCTCTCACCATCTCTACATTCCATAGCACTTTCTCCAAGTTTAGAACAGGTTGGATATTTCAGTGGCTCTTTTTCCAGTTTTCCTCAAGACCCAGTAACTACTAGGGCAGCTGAAGACCTTCCATTCTTGAGCCCTAAGCTTCACAATCCTTCTATGAGGACAGAAGATGCTAGGCTACGCACTTTTCACTCGTGGCCACTGACGTTTCTCTCACCCACTGATCTGGCAAAGGCTGGGCTTTATTATTTGGGGACAGCAGACAAAGTTGCTTGTTTTACCTGTGGTGGTCAGCTGTGTAATTGGGAACCAAAAGACAATGCTGTGTCAGAGCATCGGAGACACTATCCCAACTGCCCTTTTGTGGAAAACCTTATCCGAGACCAGCAGAGTTTCAATGTTTCAAATGTGAGCATGCAAACCCATGAAGCACGTGTTAAAACATTCATAAATTGGCCAACCAGAATTCCAGTTCAGCCTGAACAGCTTGCAGATGCTGGCTTTTACTATGTAGGTAAGAAACCCATACTTCTCTGGTTTTATTCATACTGCTATGTCAACATGTATTTTCAAGCAAGTTGTGTCAGTATTTGCTAGATATTTTGCCTTGGTTTTTCTTTTTAAGGTCGCAATGATGATGTGAAGTGTTTTTGCTGTGATGGTGGGTTGAGGTGCTGGGAATCTGGAGATGATCCATGGATTGAGCATGCAAAGTGGTTTCCAAGGTAACTTGCAAAATCTTTATCATAATATGTTTGTATTCTTAAGTGTTGTAATTTTGGCAGATTCATACTGTGCTTAATAGTTTTGTTAAACTTCATTGATGTACATGTTCACTCTATCATTTGGATGCATTGCATGCATGTCTAAAAGCTCTGAAGTGTGTAGGTGGGCATAATTAAAACATTTCTTCATTAACCATGGCATATAATGCTTTTCCCTTCATTATTCAAAGCTGTGGGCGTCCCCAGATTGCTAGCAGCAAGCGAGACTGCATTGTTAATGAGCATACTCTTCCTTCCAAGAGAAGCAGTCAGGAAGCTGACTGAGGAGAGCAAGGGCTGCTGAGAAATGAAGTACAAGGAATGTTTAACTCATTGGTTCTAGTTTTGTGCCCATGCTGAATGCTCTTGAACCAGTTTTTCTGCTTGTGTGGTTTTAGCTTCCTACATATGGAAAGGCTTGTGAAGAAGGTTTCAGTGGCTCTTCAGTCATGTCTCTACTGGAAAAATGGCAGAAATGACTTTTTAATGACACCTATAATTAAATGGAAATTCATACCTAATTGCCACCTATGCCTGTGGAAATCGCCACCTCCATTACAGAAATAGCTGCACTTAATTTCAGGAAAGCTAATAATAGTTCTTCTCATTGTAGATCTCCAACTAAGGTTTCATGGGCAATTTATCAGCTACTGCTGGACTATATGATGTATGTAGGGTTAAATGTCGCTGTTGTTTCTTACTGTGTTAAGCCTGTCAGTAAATGTACATAGGAGATAAACCTATGTTAGTGAAGCAGATCTGGCTTTGATGATGGTGTTAAATTTTGTTAGATTCTTTGTTTTGAATGATTTGAGTAGAAGATAAGAATGGTGAGATGCAAGATAGAAACAGTTTATCACTGCACTTGGTAGTGATTCTGTCACGGTAACATTTCTCATGACAGGCTATTTTGATTACAGGTGGTAGCAGAATGTAAAGCTGCTGCATATATATACATAAGCCTACTGACAGCTGGGTGTCATGGAAAAACTTTATCTAAGTGTCACCAGATGCTAGGCTGCACCAAGCTTCCAATTAGGAATATTCCTTCAGAAGAGAAATGTATTTAATTACACTGGGTTTAAACTTGTTCCTTCTTCTTCGGTTTTTTCCCTTTGGCAAGTAGAAAGTATGACTTGATACACTTTTGTCAATGTTTCAGATGTGAGTATCTGCTTCGTGTAAAAGGAAGAGAGTTTGTAAGTCAAATTCAGGCCAGATTCCCCCATCTTCTTGAACAGGTAAACTTTTACTGTCCTGTAACTTGGTTTTCCCCTTGTTGAGCAGTGCTATGTTCTTTTTTTGAGTTCAGTCCATTCTGCTGCCTCATTTCTGCATATGTTTCTCCTGGCTTTCTAACATCATAAATGCTCGTCATGAACACATAAAAGAAATTAGTGCTGAACCATGGCTAGTCTTGTGCTAGTAGAGTTTAACCTCCCCAGATTACTTATGGAAAGTCCTATGAGGCAGTCCTTTATGTTAGCAGAGGGAAATTCTGATTATACACTGAATGTTGCAGATCAGTAATTACTGTTTCAGAAGTCAGTCATGGACAATGTGAATTATTTCCATTCATAATTCTTATGGCAAGAGTAGGCAAACTCCTCTTCCTGGAAGTGGTCCGTACCAGCTTTATGATGACATATAGTTGCACAAATTTGCATACTTGTGTAACTGCAGGCGAAATATTTAGTGGGTAGAAAGCTTAGTGGGATTGGTGATGAGCTGTGTGTTAGAAAGGTACATAGAGGGAAAAGCAATACTTTGATACTAACATAGTTCTCTTGTGTTCCACAGCTCTTGTCAACCTCTGATCCACCTGTAGATGAAAACCTTGATCCTCCAAGTATGTATATTAAAGCATGTTTTTAAACTTCCTCAGCATATTGCATACTTAATGATGGCTAAGCAAATTACCTTTGGATAGCCAGTTCTTTGATTTGTTTCCTAAAAGTTAAATCATTTTGATATTGTGTAGACAAACTCCAAGGAAACTCCTCTAAGAGATCTTGTTTTTCATTTTCCTTATTTTCATGCGAGCAGCTCCTGTTGATGTTTTTGGGCTTGAGTGCTTGGTTGCTATTTTTGTAGTTTTTCATTTCAGGGTTGGGTTCAGCAAAGCAAGTGTTGAGCTTGGTGGAACAGTTGCTAGAGGGTGTCATGACTTTGCAGTTATGCAATTCTGTCTCTAGGCATGTAGCTAGGTAAATTCTCTGAGTTGAGCAGCAGCAGGAAGGAGGAAGGAAGAAGGTAGGACAAGCTGATCCAGTGAAGCCTTTTTGGGCTGGACTCTAGTTGTGGTGGAAAAAGCCCCTCACCCTCTGGGAGGAGTTTATGCTGTCCTAGTACCTTCTGACTGAGGACAATGAGTCAGAATCCCACGTGTCTGGTGTTTACTAAATTAAATGCCAAATACCGATCAAGAGCTGGAATAAAGCAATTGTTTGTCCTATAAACTGACTTCCCTCCCCCACCCCTGGCACACCCCCAGGACATATTTCAAGGCTGAAGTTAGAAATAACTAAGTATAAAAAAAAGCTGCTAAGACACAATGGAATTCTCAGAGGTTTCTCTGGGTTAACCTAGGTTTTAACAAAGGCCTGACATGGATTGGTGTTTATTTTGGATTCAATCCATGACTAAGTGACTGGCTTCCATTTTAAAAACAACTTTAGAAAAATTCTCTTTAGATGGTTGAAACTTTTTACTGCTCAGCATTCATGTGTGTAGGTAATGTTGATGTGTCTGACTTCTGGGTTTGTACGGGTATTTTATTCTTCTGTTACACATGAGGATTTCCCTTTCTGATTAGTTATTCGTTTTGAACCTGGAGAGAGCCATTCAGAAGATGCAATCATGATGAACACTCCTGTGGTTAAAGCTGCCTTGGAGATGGGATTCAGTAGAAGGCTAATAAAGCAAACAGTGCAAAGTAAAATCTTGGCCACTGGAGAAAACTACAAGACTGTTAATGATCTTGTGTCTGATCTGCTCACTGCTGAAGATGAGAAGATTGAAGAAGAGAAAGAAAAACAGTTGGAGGAAGTGGCATCAGGTAGGCATCAGGAAAAGTAAAAGTGAAATCTGAAGTCGTTAGTAATATGTATACTTTTTATGTTTGTTTTTGTGCACTAAATGATTTAATTTCTGTTAGGAGCAGCTTCTCTAAAAGCTTTGTCAGGATATCTGTATGGAACTAGCAGTCTGAGAATTGATTCATTCCCTTTTAGGAGAATGTTTCATAGCAGCGGCCAAAGGTTCAGAATGACCTCTTATTTCCAAAGCCATATTTTTTTCATTTGCATGCCTTATATTGCTGTTAATAAAACACTTGGTATACTCTACTAATTTTTATCCAAATTTGCCTGCTTTTTAAGCTGCTTGAATCAGTAAGGCACCATATCCACCTCCTAGAGGGGGCCATAAACTTCTACAAATTCAGATTTTGCAAGATGAGCAAAGATCTGCTTTTCTGTCTCACTCAGCCCATGAATGTCATCTTTTTAAGTGTTTATTTGATGTGTCTTTAACATTTTCTGTTGCTTCAATGCCATTCAAGTTTTGAACCCTAAAGAAATCCTTCTGATGGAGTCTGTGAAGCATAATGAATTATTTCAATTATAAATTGAATTAAGCCTGCTTTTTTCCTAGTTGCATTTCTGTCAAGAAACCATAGATGGATTCAGCATTAAATTCTACTGGATATTTTTTTTTGTTGTTGTTTGTGATAGAGTATTAAAACAGTCTCCAGAGTCTGGTTGTGCTGTACTTCTGCTTTTCTTGTATGTAATTGTGTTGGACACTTCTTAGAAGAGCTTTCTTTTATCTACAGTGACTATTTCTACAGCCTAGCACTGACAAAAGTTAACCTCTTGCACATTGATGAGTTAGCGCTGGTGTTATGTAGAGGTGCAATCTTTGCAGCTGTCCAGAGAGTGTAAGTCTTGCTAGTGTGGAGTTAGACAAGATCCCCTCTGATCATTTAATGTAGGGATGAGAGCAGGAAGTTTCCTTGGTGAGCAGGCTTTGGCTCAGAAGCTGCTTCTATGTGGTTTCCTTAAGTCTGTTTGTAATGTGAATACCACTAAAACTTGCTGAGGGTTTTATTAATGATGTGTAATAAGCAAACATTTCAAGTAGAGTTTAAAAAAATGTATCAATTATTGTTAAACAGAAGTACAACTTGGAGTAGTGTATTCCTAATTATTTTATCTAATTCCCCTTTACATTCCAGATGATTTGTCCTTAATCCGGAAGAATCGAATGGCTTTATTCCAACGTTTAACGAGCGTACTCCCAATCCTCGAGAGTTTACTGTCAGCTAAAGTGATAACAGAACTTGAGCATGATGTTATTAAGCAGAAGACTCAGACAGCATTGCAGGCAAGGGAACTGATAGATACAGTTTTAGTGAAAGGAAATGAAGCAGCCAGCATCTTCAGGAACTGTCTACGAGACTGTGACCCTGTGCTTTTCAAAGATTTATTTGGTATGTCTGTCTGGTTTCCTTTTGTTTTTAAAGGATATCTTTTTATAGAAGTCTAACCAGTGCTCTCACAGCAATCTAAAGAAAAATAAACAGATATTGTTTGAACATAGATTAGTCAAATGATAAGGATTTTTTTTTCTTTTATTCTAGTGGAGAAGACCATCAAGTATGTTCCCACAGAAGATGTTTCAGGTACCTTAAATTCTGTCTTCTTATCTTAAAGCCTATTGTGGAACAAACAGCTAACATAAAAAAGAAAATTACTTTGGTTAAGAAATAGGTTTGGTTCTTTACCCTCTCTCTAATTCTGCTTTAGTAAGATGGACTGAAAAAGTTAACCAAAAGTTAAGTGCATGTGCATACTTGCAAGCAAGTCTGTCAGCTGTAAGTTGTATCCTGTGCCTTATTCTTTTGCACATCATAGGATGTAGAGCTTTCTGGAACTCAACAATTCAAGCAGTACATGCTGGACTTGATCCTGATACAAACTCTCATTCAGGCATTTGGTAAAGACTGGAGAATGAATAGTTGCTTAGCATTTCAGAACAGGTGTCATCTCTGCTTTTCCAGAGTGGATTGTAGGCATCTTGAGATCTAGCTTGACTAACAGCTGTGTAGATAAAAACTTGTCAGACATGAGATTGAATTTGCTCTGGTCATGTGGTTTAATCTGTTAATAGACTACAGAAAAGTATACAAGCCTGGATATAGCTCACTTCCACCAGTCAGGCTGTGTTCTGTGTTCTGGTATCCAACCAAGAAAAGTACATCATTTGCTGAAATGTAAGCACTGGTTGGCCTCCAACCCCTGGGCTGTCCAACATCTCACAGAACTGGGAAGTATAGACTAGTTCCTTGCATGCCACTTTCTGAACTCTGAAATGTTCACTGCCATCTATATTTAGTCAGTACAGGTAGGGAAATAAAAGGTGAAAAGGGGCATGGCTCTAAATATATTTTGATATATTCAGGCTGACAAAAAGTAAACTATTTTTTCCAGGTTTACCTATGGAAGAACAATTAAGAAGATTGCAAGAGGAAAGAACATGTAAAGTTTGCATGGACAGAGAGGTTTCTATTGTTTTTATTCCATGTGGTCACTTAGTGGTGTGCAAAGAATGTGCACCATCCCTTAGGAAATGCCCTATTTGCAGGGGCACAATAAAGGGTACAGTCAGGACATTTCTTTCATAAAGAGGGAAGTTTGCAAAATGTCTTTGTTCCTGCCATTCTCCAACTGCTGAAGCTTAAGCCATCAGTATTTTAAGAATGGAAAACTGTGGTACAGAAGAGGATTAATCAACTACCTAACAAAGTTCTGTGATAGTAAAGTATATCATCATTATGATGTGTGTGTGATTATGTAGAGAAGGCCTTTGACTCTCTCTGTTCATAAAACTAACTCAGTGTTAGGATGAGGTTTCTGTGGCATTCCTTTCTCAGTAGGGAAAGTAGTTTCACTAGTGTCACTTTTATTCAAGTAAGTTTTTGTTTAAGTTCCTAAAGTGGAGCTTGGCATAACTTCACGTGAGTTTCCTCCATGTGGATGTGAGGAAATATACCAATATTGCTCTTAGTTAATTAACTTCAGCTACTTCTGTTTTGGCTTTCTTCTTAAGGAGGAGAGAGGCTACTGTTGCAGGAACAGCAGGACTTCTAAAGTTTTTCTCATGTCTTGATACTTGTGTAATGTATATTACTAATAGTTTTTATGAAGATTGAATTAAAATATTTCTACTTCTCAAATTTGGGCTTGTTTACTCTGTTGCCATTGTTAACTTTTCTCTGTAGACTGCAGTGACTAGAATGCTGTCTTTTCCTTACAAAAGTTTGGGGTTGTTTGCCTGCAAAAGTGCAATAAACTTAATTCCATTTGTCTTTCTTTCATTTTTGAACTTCTGTACTGTTTGGTGATTTCCTCTTTATTTAAAAACAAACAGTAGCCCCCCAAAACCCTAACAGCATCTGATACTTCCTTCTGAATTGATTTTCAAATGACAGAAATCCTGGTCCTCATGACCTTAAAGATGAGACAGAGGGTACCTATACAGTCTTTGTGCTAGGGATTAAATGTCAAAGCTACTTTTCTGTGTTTGGAACATCATTGGGATTGTGCAGTTCAATAACAGGATCTCCCAGACACCTCTGAAGTCTTGGGTCTTGTCTTGTAAGCTGATAGTTTGGGAGCTCCTATTCCCTTATTTGTTGATTCTTTACCCTTTTCAGCTTTTTATCCTGAGACTTGCATGGTGAATACCTACCAGGAGAGGTGTTCAGAGGTAGTTTGCTAGGATTTAATTAATGTCAGACCATGGAAGAATACTGCCAGGTATGGCATCAGGTACTGCAGTGATGAATCAGTTTGGCTTATTTAAAGTCATCTTCAGTCAACAGTTGCTCACACTTACTGCCCAAGTGTGGATGTCCCAGTCTTCAGTCCAGACCTGGATTCTTTATCTGTAGATTGGGCTTGCTGCAATTCTTCTAAGTGCAAACTTTTGTCGAACTTAATTGCATGTACATATCTTCCCTTTATTTTTGTTACTAAAAATGTTAGCATTTCAAATTTAGCATGTAGTTTTAAACAGCTTTGATTAATGTGCTTTTGCTTTTCTGGTTTTGAAATGTCTCTAAAAAATCTTTTACCTTGTGTAACAACTTTTAAAGTCGTCAGAGGTTGTGAAAGTTTCTTAAGTAAGAAAGCTCAGGACCGAAAATTTGATTAATTTGTTCCAGGCCAGCAATCAGTAATATTAGAACCAAGTGTACTTTCTACAGATTAAGATGAGCCTGCAGGGGGAGCAGGCGAAGTCGGGCTCAGCTGAAGAACGAGGAATTGCTAGCAGGTACACGTTTCTGAACTGGGAAGAGGATAGGGAAGTATATAGTAGCAGGCAGACTTTTTAAGCAATGCATTTTTCTTTAGAATTGTATGGGGTGAGAGTTTTTCAGACGCTGCAGTTAGCTCCATATAGATCAGATGAGAGGCTTTAAAAAGTGTTCAGTGTCATCTGTGATGCCTGTATGTATCGCCCTCAGGACCTGCAACTTACCAGTCAGCCTGTCACTGAGTGTTTTGCATGTCCCTTCAAATAGCAGCTTCAAACAGCACTGACTCTCTGCACTAGGCACCTCAATTGCTTTGAGAAGTGTAAGAACTTGATACAGAAACTAGTGGGTTAAATTCTGTGACCTAGTTTTGGCAGGAAGGCTGATGCAGGTTATGATTTTCTGCTACTCCCCACTATAATGACTGGTGCCCTGAGTGATAATGCTCTGCATGTGAGCACTTATGCTCTCCTCAGTACTATTCCAAGAAAGTTCTAGTCAAGCTTGGCTGTAGCACATTGCAAACAACCCTGGGAAAAGGTTAAACCATGGAGAACAGTCTGTTCAGTGTTTCACTGGGAGAGAATCAAGTGACTTCTGTCACTTGTTAACCAGCTGACCATGCCTACACTTCATTCTGCATCTACTTCCTTCTTTGAAAGCATTTTCCAGAGCTGTGCCTGGATTAAACAACAATAAACAGCCCCCCTAACCCCAGCATCCTGTGCAGCTCTGCTGACTGAGCAGCTCGAGTTCCTGGGCACGAGTGTTTCAGCCCCATGGCTTGTCATGAGCTGACAGCCAGGGTGTGGAGGATGTGAACTTGGCTATCGTTGGATCATCAGTGGTCAGACTTGCTGTGGAATGAAGATAGAAAGCAATATTCCCAGCTGCTGTAAATGAGCAATGTTGCTGCTGGAGTGAAATGTATCAGATCTGCAATGGATCTGGCCTGCAGCACTTGTGGTTTCTGATATTAGTTTAAGGTAATGCAAGATACAGAGGATTCCCAAGTAGCAGCTGTGTATTCTGCGAAGCCACTGCCATGCAACTTTATTCTGATTAGCAGTTTCCTGATTTTTTTTTCTGAGTACTTTTTTTTTGACTGAATGTACATCTCTCTCTTCTATTTGTTTTTAAGCAGTGGCCAGGAAGCCCAGTGTTCTTCAAATTGAAGACTTCATGTAGTTCTAGTGCCCACAAGTGATCAGACTGCCACCAGTCATAACAGAGCACTGCTTTTACATGCCAAAATGGATTGCCATGTAGGAAATACCTAGGAGCCCCATTAGCCTGATAAAGAAGAAAAATCTTTATATTGCTGCTTTTTGTGCCTGAAAGAGTTAGTGGTTGAGTAGTTTCTCTATAGTACTGTGCTTTCACAACTTGATTCTGTAGTATATCCCTCACAGGACATGGGAAGAGAGGTACACGAACATTGCAAATAGTGTGTTCATCAGCCTTTAACTCTGTGTTGTGGCTGTTGTAGTCTAGTGAGCCAGGGGTGTACAGTGTCCTGTTTAATTTTGCAGATGGTCTGAACTTGTAAATTCAGTTTTCTGAACATCCCACCTCAGGTATATGAATTCAGGCAGGAGAGGTATTCTGGACATGGAAGGTGCTCTCTATTCTGTTGAACTACTTCAAGTATAACTGTTCCACTCTTGCTCCAGAGGTTACAGCTGCACAGTCAGCTTCCTGAGACATTACTAAAGCACCAGTCCTGCATTTCTGTTTCTAATGGAACATGTGATCACCCTGTTTACTGATGCTCCAGCTCAGCTTCCTCACTGCTGCCATGGGACCCTTCAAGCGTTAAGAGTCTGGGGTATTGCACACATCCTGCATTTGGAGCACAAGAATTTTTTCTAAATACCACAGCAGCTGTGAGGACCACCAATTGGGACTCCTTTAGTGTTGTCTAGAAAATGTCTTTACCTTCCCCACAGGTCCATTCTCATTCCCTCTGTTTCTCTATCACAGCTAAATTCTTAACCTCCTGAGTTATCCAGGCAACTTCCAGTCTCTGATGCCCTTCCACTTTGCTTTTGGCAATACTGTCATGCTGTTGCTTACATCTTTTTCAATAAAGCATGTTAAGAATGTTATGTAACTTTTCAGGACAAAAATAGAGTGGCATGAGTACATGAACAAAGAAGAAAGGTATGAAACATTTACAAAAGGTTAATGTTCAAGTTACTGAATATTACCACAGCAACATGATCTTGCTTTAACAGTTTGGGGGTTTTTTAAAATAAAAACACAAATATAGCACTGCAGCATTTCCAGACTGCTTTGAAGCCTTTGGGGCCAAGCCCCATCAAACCAATTAAGCTGGAAGGGCTGTGATTTGGTACTGGAATACAGGATAAAGGAGAGTTGCATAAAAAGGAACTACCTATGGGATGAAGGCAGAATGCTGCAGCCCTGAGATGACTATATGGTTGATGTTGATGTGTTTGAAGGACAAAAGTAACATTTATGATAGCTGACCTAAGGTGTTCTGTAGCCAGCCGTGTTCTGTAGTCAGTGACTGACTCTCCCAGCCTGTAACATTAAATGAAAAACACTTTAACATGAAGCACAAACCCATTAATATGAAGGATAAAAGGTTTGCATGGGGGCTGTGGGAAAGAGCAGTAATAAATGAAGCAAATGCTGGTGATGGGCTTAAAACATGACCCTGCAAATGCAGTTCCTTGATGTGGCACCAGAGGGGCTCCTAAGGCAGACAGATCTAGGAACTGCAGTGCTCAACCATCAGCACTGAAAGAGAACCGACACACAGTCCTGAGGACGTGGACTAGAAACAACTGAATCATCTTTACAGTACTTGTAAACTCAGTTAAGGAAGGGCTAAATGACCATAGCACCAGCTCCCTTTTTACATGAGTAACAGAGATGGGGTTTCACTTAGTGCTGGAAAGCAAAGATAAAGGTAAAATCTATCAGTTGCACTTGCCCTTTCCAAGCACCTGAAAGGAGGTCAGATTTTATGTTTGCACTGACACTTCTGAAGTCTTAAACACATACTTTTGCTTTACTGTAGTAATGAGATAACAGAAGAAATTAGAAATTATTAAACTGGGTCAAAATGAACTAGGTCTGGTATTCTAGCATTTAAAATATATATAGTGAACATTTATTATCCAATGCTTATGACTGTGGTAATTACAAAACCAGCTAGTAAGTTATAAATTCAACTGAAATTGATGTAGTAACTCCAAAGATTTAATTTTATTTGTCTGTACAGTAGAGGTGAGGCAATCCCAGTAACTGAGTTGCACTTAATTATCTTAATTTCTACAAAGTAAAGAATTACAGTTCTATGAAAGAATTGTTTCCATAACTCTTCAAGTCAAATCCAGTAATATTCCACCAAAAAATACAATTAAAAAAAAAAAATTGCAGAAGTTACTTCAAATCACTCTCCCCCGACCCCCAAACACAGTAAAAAAATGTAACAGCCCAGTTGTCCCCTTTTTGGGTGAGTAGCTGGTGCTAGCAAGGTGACTTATTAGCCATGGTTTGCTGGAGTTGGCTGTGCCTTGCAAACAACAGTTTTACTACTCCATGTGAAAAAGGAAAAAAACCCCATATTTTTACTTTAACATTGCATGTCAGAATAAATTATTGCTTACCAAAACAGTCTGTTCCAGAGTAGTTACATTTTCCCTGATGAGTCGTTCCCCAGCCCCCAGACCTATGTGCAGTTCCCACTGTGACCTTCCTCACCTGTCACCACTTCCTCTGTGGCCAGCAGGAGGGACTGGTGCCAGCAGTAACCAGGACAGTCAAACCCCACCACACCAACCCTCTTGGGGGATGGCTCTACAGGTGAAGCCTGAGCAAGGCTGAACAAGCATTCAGTGACTTAAAGAGATGCAGGCCTGCATTTCCTATCCTTGTTGCAGCTTTCCTTACAGCAGTGTAAGCCAGGAGCCCATCTACAGAAGTCAGCAGATTCACCTGAGTGTGCCTGCAGCAGTGACACAGGAGCAGCACCGGCCATCCTGCACAGGAGCCCCAGAGCATTCGGGCCTTCGGCTCAAGGTCTGCTCAGAGATGCCCCAGTGCCTTCAGCTAGGTTTTGGACCAGAGCTCTGTACATCTGTGCAGCAGGACCAAGTTCTGAAAACAGCTGTAAAAATACAGTTTATAGTCTTCTAAAATGCTGTCTTATAGGTTTTGCCTTCTCTGTATATCTCTGAATGATTATCAAATGCTGCTAAAACACTGCAGACAGCTTTGTAATAATAAAAACCAAGAGCCATATGATTGCTACCTTCAACTTAAAAGCCAATTTTAGATTTTTTTTTTATATTTATGATGGCAAAATCACTTTTTCCCGTTTTTATTAAATCTTGAATTGCACAAGCTTCATTAGGACTTGCTAATGAAGCTTGTGCAATTCCAGCTTTTTTGCTAGAAAAAAAGAAGCTTTTAGAGAAAAGGGTTATGGATGGATGTTTCCATTCTGTCCATGTTTCCTGCAGCTGCCTTCCTTATACAGCCTGTTAAGGAAAGTGTCTGCAGGTCAGTGGTGAGCTAATGACAGACATTGAAAGTACTCAATATTACCTTCTATACAGTTATCTAACCACACCTCCTTTATAGCCTACCAAAAATTAACTGAGTTGTTCAAAATCCAAAATTTCTAAACTAAAGGTCACATCAAACTTCAAAATAAATACAATTTAATACAAAACTTCAGAAAAAAACCCTGAACTTACTTAGAATTGCACTGATGCAATTGCCTGTGCTAGTAATTAGCTATTTCAGAGAGCTGTGAGTGCACCTGTGATTTTCTTTAAATGTGGTTACTAGTACTGGAAAAAGAAAATACTGTCTCTACAAAGTGTTGAGCTCCTCTTATGAAAGCAAATATAAAAAATCAGGATTTTTAAAAAGCTTCTCAACATTTTGCAGGGTAACACAAGACAGGTATAGAGACTGTGATCATCTTTATGAAAGAAACTCTTTCGGAAGTTACAAGAGCTGTGACAGGGTGGGTTTCCTACACTGTCTTCACTGCAGTGTCTTTAAATGATGGCATCGTGTTCATCACTGTAAAAGAAAACACAGTAATTAATGTTCTGCACTACAAGCAACAGTCAACATGAGAAACAGCCACCTAGTTGCTGCTGAGAAGGTTATTTTCTGAGCAGAGGCCACCTTGCTAGGAAGAGGTAAGGGCATTTTGATCTGGGAGTCACAGTCATCTCTAAGCCAAGCCTGAAGTTAGCTGAAGAGTTTTGTTTTGTCAACACTCCTCCAGCTTCCCTGGCCTCATTCACATTCCATTAATGTGTTCTTACATCAGCTGTTGCTCAGGCCTGTTTATCCTGTCTCACCTATAACCAGCAGTAACAGTTCATCAGAGCCACTGCACAAGCTCAGCAGCAGGTTCCCTTTGTTTGTTGATACTGTTGACGTGAATTTTACAAAACCTATTCACAAATGCCACTGTGGGTAAATGTGCAACAGGGACTGGCTTAATTCCATGACCAGTAAGCAGGAATCAAGATGGAGAGAAAACCAGGCTGGAACACCAGTATCCCAACAGGTCTAATGACATCACCTCACTTAAAACAAGCTTCTTGACTGAGATGGATGATAATGAAGGGGAAAGGAAAAGCAACCTGGCTCCTAAACTAAATGTGGGCGAGTCCTGAAGCCTGGTAGAAAACTGAGTAGAGCTGAGTATAAACAGCAAGTGAGATGATACAATTTTGATGAGAATTCACTATAAATTAATGGCAAGAGGGAGTAAAACACCTAAGAATGAATAGACAGAGTCTAGGAGAAAGGAGGAATCTTGCAAAAAAAAAAGAGAAATCTGCAGAATAAGTTTCAGTGTAATGTTAACTATTCATGGACTAGCTAAAAGACGAGGATAGTTTTTAAGAAAACCAGAGTTATTTTATATACTTGATCAGAGAAAAAAATGTACAGAAGAGAGGAACCATACCAATGAGGAATGGCAGAAGTGGTGAAAGACAAAACATCAGAGTTAAATCTCTTAATGATATTAATACAACACAATTAACAAATTTATCAGAGTTCATTCTGGCGGTTTGTTTCTCCTTGTCCCCCTCAAGAAAGTAATAAATGGCCAAGGGACAATCCCTTGGGAACTTACATGGTTCTGTACTGAACGCCTCTTCTAGAGTGGTAAGTTTTGCATCCAATGTAGAGAATGACCAGGACTCCAAGAGTCAGCACAATGCCACCTACAAAACTGCCCACATCAAATCTGGAGGTTTTGGCTACGACAGCCTCCGATTTTGATGTGGCTGAAAAGAAGAAAACAAAAGGCACATTTACAGAGCTTGCAAATTGTGTTTTGAGGGACTACTATACATCCTGTCACCCTCCCCCCCACCCCCAACTTATCACCTAAAGACCCAAGCAGACAAATTTAACATAGATCAACTGACAAGATACAAATCAAGCACACTGAAACCTAGGGCTCTAAGTGCCACATTCTGGTGACATGGGCATAGCTGATCCAACAGCTTGCTGTCTCTGAAAGACTGACTGCTCCTTCTTCTCTCTGCCTCCCTTTTTCCCCTGCCTTTTCTCTCCCCTGCTCTCCCCTCCTACTACACATGGAGTTCCTGCCCTTCATAGGCCAGTTCTAGTATTTTTCATACCCTCCATGAGCCAATTTAACCCACTTAGCTAGCCTGAAATTAACCCAAGCATAAAAGGAAGTTGCTTTTAGTCAGATGAGCACACTGAGTCATCCTGCAAAAGGGGTCCAACAGCCACCAAGTCAGTCAGTGTAGCTACATGGTGGGACCAGAACACTCGGTGGCAATGAGCTGTTGGGATTGCTTTACCTTGTTTCATGGAACTGTACCCTCACTGTCCCAAGTAAGATCAGCTCCACAGCCCAACACAAACATTGACACAGACAACATGACCTCAGATAAGCCATAGCTGTTCTGCTGATAGAACTAGTAACATCTGCTACAAACTCCCACTTAAAGACCCACTCTGTGCCCAGTTCTATTTGTACTTGCTACATACACAGTGTTACATGGTCACCTACAACTTCTGCTGGTGAGAGCTTCACTTACACAATGATGCTTCACTGACACGTGAGCACTCCAGATGTGTTTAGAAGTGCAAACATGAAGTGATGGGAACACAGCCAGGTGCAAGGAAATACTGAACTCTGCACTCAGTGTTTTTGATTTAATGGGTATAAAACTATTAAAAACTGTATTTGACAAATACCACATAAGGGGTGACTCAAGCACAGTCATGCTCTATTCGCTGTTAGGGTAGTATTCATTACATGGCTAACAGAACTCAGTCTTTTTACCAAGCCAGTGACATATTCTGAGACACAGGTCAGCTGTGAAAAACAAAGTATTAGAGATGAGTTCAAATAAACTGCAGAAACGAGAGCTGAACAAGCACAGAAGTTGTATTCAAAATACTCAAAATCAAGGCTTTCTCCTTTACATTGCTGATCTCCTTGCTGGTGGCTGCTGGATCAGACCACTGGCTATTTTTTTTTTCCTTAAATCTGTCAGGTGTCTCAGGTTAAGTCCTAATTTAAGTAAGCAGGGTGCTCTTGTAACCGGTTTAGTAATGAGACCCCACTTTAGTCTGGTTTTTCAGCATGCAAATACCTTCCTTCTTCTTCTTGTTACACTGCTGTAACACTCACTGTTCTGCAACCCATGTGAACACACATCCAAGCCTTTATGAGCTTCCTGAACTGTGAACTCACCTGTTACAGAAGTGGAAGAAGTCTTAGAAGTGGTCACCACTGTAATATTGGCTCGTGGCGATGTGACTGGTGAAGCTGTGGTGGCTGTTACTGGCTGGCTGGTTTTGGTGGGCTGAGTTGTCAGGATCACAGACAGGGTGGTGGCATTGGCCTGACTGGCACTGGTCTGATGAGTAGTGGTGGACACACCTGGGAAATTTTTTGTTGTGATACCACACAGAAAAATACATAAAAAAAATCAACTGCACACTCATTGAGTAAGACAACATTTATCACGTCCAACTAGAACAACAGAGCGACAGTGAGAATACCACTGCATGGTACCCAGGCTTGCATACTGACCTTCCTTTGGGAAGACCTAACTTCTGATTTCTGGGCCTTAAGGTCAAGATTCTTTAAAGGAAAGGCTGCAAAGAAAACCTGGATAATATATGATAACTTTTCTTATAAGAGTCTGCTTTTTTTTTGGATAACACTACCCAATTCCATAGAATCATTGCTAACTTACAGTATGTTAAAGTGCAATAAAGTTCTGCTTCAAGAGTTACTTTCTGTGTGAAGCACCTGCTTTTTCCAACAACAAAGCTCTTCTGGAAAGAACAGATTTTGCATGAAAATGCCCCCACCTGCCTCCTCCCACCCCCAGTTTTAGTAATGATTTATCTTTCATTTGCTTTTGAATGAAACACTAGCATTACTAGGGTTCCTTATATATTAAAACTTGCCACAGGGAATTCTGTATTTATGTGAAGTTTAAGGATAAAACATGATAAAAGTTCAACTAAAGTAAATGCACTGGCTTAAGTAATTTATTTAGTAGTGAACCATCTTGCCAAGATTGAAACAAAGCCTGAAACGCTGTTTCACAAGTCTCCTTGATGTACAGTGTCCGTTACTTTACTTTTACCTCACACTTCCCCTTCCCTCCTCAGAAAACACTAATGGACTGTTTAGAATAAAAATACCACAATACAAAACTCAAGAAAAATATAAATTGGTATTTACAGCAAAATCCTTAGAACCTTCAGGGAAAGCAGCCAGACAGAATGATTGTAAAACAAGTACTTATTTTTCTAAGAAGGAACTAACAAGAAACATGAATCTGTTATGCAACTAACATTTCTCTAAGCAGACAGTAGGATGCAAATAGCTTTTATGTATGAAAGAATTCTGGAGAGAAACAGCTCCTTTGCAGCAGTCTACTTCTGTATTATTTCTATAGCCTCACACAAGCTAGGCTTATTTTAAACTTTTCAATACAGAAATTCAAATATCTATTTATATCCATGTTTTCTTGAAATTGTCTAAAATTAGAATAATTGAAGAATAGGTAATTTCATCTCAATTCCAGAATAACCCTGATATTCAATTACTACTTTTTTTTTAATACAGCATCTAAAATGCTTCTGTAGAATAATATTTCTGTGTTATGTAAAACATGAGAAACTACGTACTAAACTGTGTCTTTGCTAAGCTTTAGCACAGCTTCCACTACTGATATGAGCATCAAAAACTTCAAAAAACACAACCAATATAACAGTGTAAACATGCAGACAGGAACTAGCCTACACAACACTTCTGAGACATTTAGCATTATATCTATTGAAACACCAAAATATAGTCTCCTTTGTAAATGCAATTTGTTTTCCTGTTCTTTAATGTTATAATTGTATTGTGCCATAAAGCCAGGAAACCCTTTGAAATGAGCATTCATTGAGGTGGAACAATTGGAACACTAACATTCATTTGCTTACCTTGTTACAATTACGAAAATTCAGTTCCTCTATGAAGCATGTGTAAAATACATCAGATAAAATTCAGGGCACATTTTAATACTGACAGGTAAAACTCCCCAAAGGCACAGCGATCCATAAATACCAAATGGTTCCTCAATGCAGGAAGTAAGCAAGGAAATATCTACATGGAAACCATCTATAGTTACATGACATGAAACCACACCTAATATTCCTAATATAAGTGATACCAAAGAAGGACAAATCTGGATGCAAGTGTCAAGCAGTTTTCTGTGGGTTGTTTTTGAGCTGGGATTTCTGAGAGAAAAGAGCCTTCTGTTTCTAAGCAATACAATGGCTAATTGTTAGATGTGTAACACTATAAAATGATGTCATGCAAAGCTGGTACTTATTCCATGGGTAATAAATTACCCTACAGAGAACCTGAGTCATGATGAAAAAAAATCCAAACATCTATGAGGAATTTCAGCACATTTGTGCATTACTTTTCTCCCCTCTCTTTTCTAGTAGCAATCTTTTTTTTTTTTTTTTTTTTTTTTTTACTTAATCAAGGTTACAGCCCTTGGTGATATAACTCTTAACAGTAAAATCTGTCTGATGTCTAGTTTTCTCATTATGTATTTAGCATCAATCATTTCAAAACATCAGCAGGAGGCTGACATTTTGGGAAGCTGCCATGAATAAGGCACAAATCTGTTCTTCTCCATCTTTGAAAAATCTTACCTGTACTATTTTACAAGCAGAGTGAAGATGAAAGAATATTTGCTATCAACATCTGTCCTTTTATCTTTTATTTCCCTAATTACTTTGCCCCCAAAAGACCAGCTGGGCTGCATTGAACACTACACTAAACAAACCCTGACTGCCTGAGTTAATTTTTATTATTTAAAAAGGATGCACGCCAGTAATATAGTTCAGGTTTATGATGCTTTGTTTTTAAAAGAGGCAAGTATTTTACATAGTTTGCTACTTGAGCATTAAATAGCTATGATGTATTCATCAATAAAAAAATAAATATGTATATATAGCAAACAGATAAGAATTCTTAGCAGCATGTGCTACTACTCCCTTAGAGTTCTAATTCAACAAGAACAAGCACAAAACACACATTGCATGAGCACTGTGCTAACATGCTAAATTATTATGGAATGCTTTTCCTAAAATAAATACTTTGCATGGAAATTGACTGAATGAAACAGACTTTTGCTTTCTTCACAAAGAGCTTCCTTCCTCCCCCCCTCAAAAATAATGGAAGAGATTTCAGGCAGAATTAAGTACATATACTCAGCAGTTTTTATTCTGAAGAAGCTGAGACAGATAATCAAAATTCATGAACTGTATTAAAATCTATGATGTTTCTAAGGGGAAAAAAAAAAAGACAGAAGAATGGGAATCACCAAACCTTGTGAAGCAAGGCACAGCTGTCTGTTAGGTTTATACTGTGCCTAACAGTAACGGGCTCAGGCTTCTTTTTACTGTTATTATCCAAAACTAGTAAAATTCAGACCTTTCCAAGAAACCTGCAAGGGCTGGAGCAGGAGTCAGAAGGAGCACAGGGTGGGTGAAACACTGAGGTTAACAATGGCTTTACATGCTATGGGGAACAAGGCAACAAAGAAATTACAGAAACCTCTGGACTTTCCAAGTTAGACACACTTGGACTGCTACACTGCAGGCAATGGAATGAGACATTGCACCAGCTGCTTGCTATCAAAAGGAAGGTCTTTGCAAAGGTGGGGGTTTTTTTTCTTCCTAGTGAGCATTTTACACTTCAATGAAAAAAAAAAAGCAACTTCTGAATGTGGTAGCTCAGAGCCTATCTGGAAATTACAGAGACAGAATGTAAGAGTTGTACTGGAAATGAAATGACATAGCTGGGACTTTATGATCAGCATAAAACTCCACAAATACACAAAGCATCTTAAGTAGAAACAACATTCCCACTCTGCTTTCCCATGGCTCTTAGCACAAAAGGGACCCAGTTTCTAGAACCAGCTTCTCTCAGACGCAATATTCTATCTGTGCATCACAGCCTAAACTGCATGACATCAACTCTTATCCAGTCCTTACTATGCAGTGAAATCTGCCTGTGCAAGTTCTTCCAGAAGACGAGCTTTTTAACTCCCTTTCTTAATAATCTCATACTGACATAGCCAACAGCTGGCACACTGCAAATATAAGCGGATGAACTGTTTGTGTCCCAGGTTAAATAACTGTTTCCAAACTCTAGTAGTTGATCCAATACAGCTATTTATTCCTTCTACAAAGGTGTGTTTTATTAACATGTTGCTTACATTGGAGCATCATGAACACAATACTGCTGCCTTGGGAAATAATTCTTACTTACAATTCTTCTGCCTGGCTGCTAGTGCTAGAATGATGCAAATGTATCCATGACAAAATGTTCCACTTGATTGATACTGGCTTAAATGGCATTATTTTGTGCTATGAGCTCTCAAAGGATTATTTCCTATGGTATGAAATGCCATGAGGTTTAGTGAAGTGGGGCCAGTCTCTTCTGCCATGGGCCAAATGAAAGGACAAGAGGAAATGGCCTCAAGTTGTGCCAGGGGATATTAGAAAGAAAAAGTTCACTGCAAGAGTGGTCAGGTATTGGAATAAGTTGCCCAGGGAGGTGGTGGAGTCACCATCTCTGGAAATGTCCAAGAGGAGCCTGGATGTGGCACTTGGGGATATGGTTTTGGGGGGATTGTGGTGGTGCTGGGTAGACAGTTGGACAGATGATCTTGAAGGTCTCCAACCTTGAGGATCCTGTGATTCTATGAGTCTTATATAAAAGGAAATGGAGTCCTAATCTCGAAACTCAAGCTCCCAGGATTTTGTTATATCCTAAATCTGTTTTTGTGAAATAACAATTAACAGATATGCACTGTTTGCACAACCTATTCATCTTTACTTCATGAAAATGGAAGAAGTTTGCTTAAAGACGAAGAGTGAACATTAAAAAAACCCCAACTTCTTGCAATTCAAATTTTATTTTGATTCCTGTGTTTAAATGGCATCACAAATGTAATTACTGATGAAATACGGTACCTAATTTGAAAAACAATATAGCTTATTTTCAGAGTTCTTTTACATGTTGCTTCCCAGCCCTAAAATGATAACACCTGTCTCATATACCCACTTGATGGCCTATTCTTTAGAATGTGGTATGATCAGGTTTAGGTTTGGAGCTAACTTCTAGTTTCATAGTAATGAACAGATACATACCTCCTGTAGACGTTGCTGTAGACTGTGTGGATGATGCAGTGACAATGGATGAACTGCTGTTGCCTTCAAGGAAAAGAAACAAAACAAGAAAATCAGTATTATTCATTTTAATTTTAACATACTATAATGAAAGTACCCACAACACAATACTTTCCTCAGGGTATCAGTGTCTGGAGACTACAGTTGGGAACACAGCAGAGAGTAGCCCATTCCAAAGCAGATGGTTTTTATCCCTCTGGAAAATGTTTCCAGATCTCAGAGCAGCAAGAACACTCAGTCAACAGTGAACACACACCAGTGCCCAAATGGTCTACATCTGATTCTTTACATATCCTGTTTGTTCTCTTCCACTTCTATGTCATGTTTTATTCACTTTGCTGTAAAGAACCACACTGTCAGTAACTTTCTTAACCTACTTATACATTGTGTGGGGAGGGTGGTTTTGTAGTATTTATTCTTCTACTTCAGTTCCATTTTCTGTCCCTCGATCTTTTGTTGCCTCTCTGCTGCAAACTGGGATGATGCTGGAAATATACTGTAGTCAAGTAGGGACAGACAGATATTCTGTGAAACATTTTAGGCATACTTAGGTTCTCTACACAAAAAGGGTCCTAAGAATTTACCTGTTTCCAGACACAAAATGTAAACCAGTCTTGGTGGTTCTGTCTTTCTCTCCTTGGTTTCACTTGTACTTTATCAGTTCTCTTTTTCTTGGCCCTCCTTCCTCCTCATGTCACTCCTACGTATCTCAAGCACTCTCCCACTCTCACTTCTGTCCTCATTGCTGCATCCCTCCTCTATATTTCTCATAGATTAAGTGTCTCTTCCTCCTGGCAAAGATCTACTGGGCTGCTCCTGGGAGTGTCACTGCCCATACTTTCCTCCCTTCATTCTGCTGTTGAGAATACTCATTCTATGATCATTGTTTTCTCTGAAGCAAGTGATCTTTTACAGCACCCTCCCACACAGGCAGGGTTATGTGCCTTGCAGCAGCTCTGCTGCTTTTCAGCATGGCTGAAAAACAAAGCACATAACCTCAGATATTTAAGAGGAGAGCAACACAGCTACTGCAGTCAACAAGCAGATCTATACCTATTTCCCTCAAATGGATCTGCTGTTCTTACCACTGGAAAAGTTCAGTATGTAACTCTTTGCAATTGCATACATGCTATGAGCAAGCTCAGGTTAAGAACAAATGCACCAAATTTAAATCTTTACATCTCCATACCACCTACCAAAAAATGGGAAGGCGGGGTGGAGTGGGGGGGGGGGGGAAATTACAGAGGGAATTCCTTTGCTCTTTCTTTGGTATAATCACAGCCAAGCAAGCCCCCACACTGTGTAATGCACACTCAACCCTTATACTGACATAACTGGGACATTAAGTTGCAGATTTAATTGCCTTTGAGAAAGGGTCTATGGCTGTACAATTACAAACATTCTTTCTTGGAAAGGAATGTTGAATATGAATATGAAGAATATGTTGACTTTTATCCCAGCATAAACCATGGATATGCCTGGGGTTAAATCTTTTCCACATAGGCCCAATACTGGAACCAGAACATAGCTTTGCATTTTCCCCAGGTTCGAAGTGCTTACTTCTGCAACCCTGGGACAGCTCTGGATGTGGACTGCATGTTCATACAGGTAAAAAGAAGCCACATCTACTGTCTGGAATTTAGGTGTGAGTCAGTACTGCAATTAACACAAGACAGAGTGAGTCAATGAGCAGAGTATTGTTGGCCAACAGCAAATGAGATGACTGAAGTAATACAGGGCAAAAATGACTCAAACGTAAGAATGCCATGCCTTTATCACTGAATTCTAATCTAGCAGAGTTCTTGGTTCTCCTTTTAACTGAAAATTGATGTTGCCAGGTGTTTCTAGTTCTATACACAGTATTTTCCTATTTTACTTCTCCTCTCACTGTTGCTCTGGGGTACCCAAGGATATGAGAACTGATGTGCATTATACTGTTCCCCTTAAAATCCTTAGTTGTCCAAGAATAGATGTGACTATCAGAGTACCTCCCTCCTGCCCTACAGCTGCTCACAATTCAATAAAATAAAATAAAGGGCAAATTATGACAGGATAGTTTAAGGCAATACAATACATACTGCTTTTCTCAATGCTACTGAGGAACAGCAACAGACATGCCAAAAGTATTACCTGGTGACCCACTGCCTGTAATCGGAGTAAAAGGTGTAGTGCTGTTTGTGTCTTCATTTCCTACATTAAAAGGAAAAACCAGGAATAATAAGATAGTTTTAGGTGGAAGAAGAAAAAACAAAAGTACAGCATCTGCCACGCGCTTTAGGCATAAAAATTGACTAATTTACCATGGACAGGAGGTAGTTATGATGATGACATAAAAGCATGTCAGCAGGCACAACAGTCTGCTCTGAGCACATTAAGTGACACCACTTAGACCACACAACCACCAAATGTACTGGAACTCCTCCCATCCTCTGTTTTAACTTCCCTGTCATCCCCATCCCAAGTTTTCAACTTCCTCAAGATGAAATGAGACTAAAAGAAGCAAAAATTCAGGCACTTTCCCTCAGTAATAACATCTGACCTGTGTCACCTACAACAGAAGAGCAAGAATTTCTCACTTAAACATATTCCTGTAAAGTTTGCCAGGCCTTTGTAAGCAGATAGATGCTTGCTCTGGCACTACATGGACAACATGATAACACAATTAGCTTCACTGAGAAGTTCCATTATTCAGTTTGGGACAAAGGGCATAATAATGCATCCACCGAGCATTTGGCAGCTGGGGAAGGGGACTGAGAAGGATCACACCTTGAAAGAAGTGGTAAAATTTAAAGATAAATCACAGAGAATGAAGAGTCTGGCATTCAAATGCATAGAAGAGGATCAGTTGTGGATTCTGCCTTTTCCAAGCAGAGTTTAGTTTTGATCACCTAACATCATGCAAAAGACAAGCAAATAACCGGAACGGAGTATCACAGAAATAAGGCATTTTCTTAGTGGTTACAAAACCTTAGTCAAGGTCTCAAAATGGTAAAGTTTGCAAATACAAATGGCAAAATAACTCATTGTACCTCACCCCTGCAATATCAAGACTGAGGGCAGCAGCACTGCAAGGTATGTTACGCTGTTTAATTAGGGAGTTTAGGGAAAACAAACAAACAAACAAAGGATGGGACACTGCTAGACTAAGCTTCCCCAGAGAGCACCCAATCGTGCAAAAATTGTTCTACATCACAGCAAGTTCCCCCGCATTAAATAATGACCTGATTGGAAAAGCTAAGCCAACACAAAACTGACATTACCTCCCTTTTCAACAGCACACAATGTTTTTTTTCTGCACAGAAATTTTTTAACCAGCAGAAAGGGCTCCCTATATAATTAGATGAAAGAGAGTGGCAGTAAACAAAGGTGGAAGTGAAGGCAGGACTGTATTAGCTTAGTTCAGATCAGCTTGGACTGCACACGTTGAAACATGTTGAGCCTATCCAGCTTGAAAGATACAACTTTTAATTCTTCCTTCTTAAAAACCCCCAAATGTTGGTAAGTTTCTTAATCTGAGTGACACACATTGGCTTCAGAAC
This sequence comes from Rhipidura dahli, assembly GCA_013399225.1. Classification (NCBI taxonomy): domain Eukaryota; kingdom Metazoa; phylum Chordata; class Aves; order Passeriformes; family Rhipiduridae; genus Rhipidura; species Rhipidura dahli. Next base: position 46,999 of record VXAC01007303.1, on the reverse strand, counting down.
ACAAATACTCCTGAAGTGGGGTTTTGCAGAAGCATATGCCACGTGAGAACATATGGTAGTGAATGGGACAGGGAGATATAAGGAAATCTTAAAATATTCCCAAAGTGTTCTCTGTCCTGAGACTGTGCCTTTGAATTTGAAGCTGCATGTATCATCACTTCAGAGACAAGCAGGAGACTTTAAATAGGGAGGCAGAAAGGACTCCTGGGTTAAGGAAAGGGAAAAGCATCACAGGTTTTACGCAGTGATGGCTCTGACAAGTAGAACCTCTCATTACAGACCTCAGGCTTCACAGTTCAATTGTCCCAAAGCAAAACAGGGAGGGGTTCTGGCCTTCTCCAGGAAGCAGAAGTGCAAGGGTTAGAAATCCACACTGAGCCAGGTGTAGACACGCATGTGTTGGTACAGGAAGGAAGGGAGGAGAGAGGCAGCAGCCAGCTGCAGCATCCTGTGCACGAGCAGAAGCAGAGCTCTTGGAGCCACAGCATCAGCCACAACATTGGGCCAATGAATCTTGAGCAGAGAAACTCTGTGCTGAGGCTTACTCTCCCTGTGACCCAGAAGAAAGGGGAAGGAAAGAAAGGATCTCTTGTTTTCATTTTTCAAGATGAAACTGAACCAGCACAAAGATATACCCAACTTAAAACCGGATCAGAGCACCACATACTGGAAAAGGACAGGGAAGGGGGATCAATATGATTTTTGTCTGACAGCCCTGTTTTGCTCTGTTTAAGGTCAGGCATAGATGCAGCTAAAAAACCACAGAACTGTGGCTGACTGGGGTGTATGTGAAAGGCAAGCACACTTCCTGTGAAAGCCCCTGTCAGAGTCTGGAATGTCGAGCGCTTTCAGGGCCTCTTGTGGTTTTGTTGCTCTAGTGTACCAAGAGTCATGAGTTGGAGACAATTTGGATAAGCAAACTTTCTAAAGGGCAAAATCAGACCAGTTCTTCCAGCTTTATAGCTGGAACTGGGCTTTCCCAAGAGGCAGAGAATAAAGATTTGTGTTTGTGTTATATACAAATACATCCAGGGTGAGTGATAGGGATAGCTCTGATACTTTCTAAAAATGAACAGGACAGGATGTTAACTGGACTTGGATTTTGCCAAATCCTGCAAAAATCAACACAGTGAGTAACATTCATGTTTGAAATCTGTAGTCTCTAGCTCAGACACATACCAAATTACTGTTCTCCATTGAGGAATCCTCTCCACTGAAGAACCCTACACAAATGAATGGCAATACTCATTCAACTACTAGCAAATTGACAAAGGTCAAATTGCTCACTCCAACCTTCACATAAAAGATAAACACATTTCTAAGGACTCACACACTTTACATCTAATGTAGCTAAACCTTATGCTGCAGGAAGATGTTGGTATATGAAACTTCATTTTCACTAAGCACAGCTTTAGACGTTCATTTTGAGGACATGTCAAAAGTCATAGATAAAATTTTCTCTGGGCATTTTCTCTTTTCAAGCTAGATGCATAGCAGGCACAGAGGGGGTTTTATGCCCAAGTCATGCCACTTTTGTTGGTTTAAAAGCCCACAATTACAGAAGTACTGACAATGTGCAATCCATCAGAAAGACCACCCACTTGCTCAATAATCTCTCAGCAATCCAGATGAGTTGCTGGAGGTGCTGGAATGGTTAAAGCAGAGATGTTAGAGCAGCAACATGAGTATCATCATCCCCTACATAGCCTCCACCATCAGCATACTCAATCCTTTCAGTTGAAATGGATAAAATTAGATTCTGGAGACTGAAATAAAAGCAAGCCCCGGACCTCAAATCCACTGTAACACCTGCCAGGCAATTTTGACAAACTATAATTTCAAATCCTTGCTTTCTGGAAACCCTGTTTTCCTTTTGATTCAACAAGGTCTTTTGGTGCCTGTTTCTGAACTGATGTTCTTGACCTACCAAGAAGGTAAGTCATCCTGAGAGAGAGGTCAGGCAGGATTATTTCAGCAACATTTTGGGGGAGTCCTCATGTCTTAACATTGTGGAACGACTCCACAGTCTTGCAAAAGAAAACATAAGCACCATTGCATGGATGGAAACAACAGAGCTCATGTAACCAGCTCTCAATCCCCATCAATTTAAGACTGAAAAACTACACCACCTTTTGCTGCCACCCAGGAATCTAAGAGAAGATGATACACTAAAATCAAAATATTATGCCTGTTTTCAGACCTGGAGGCTGCTGCTGCTGATTTTTTTAGTGTGAGTAGTTTTGTATACAAGTAAGCTCTTGGAAGATGTCACTAGCTATCTTTTCTCAACACAGTAGGAAGGGGGTGGAAGCCACTTTCTGACAGGGAAGAGGGGATTCTCATTACTCAGGTACCAGGAAACCAGATGAATTTTACATAATAGTGGGAAGGATTTTTTTGGTGATGTTTCTTCCACTGAGTTGACTGACACAGAGAAATAAACTGTCCAGCAGACTAAAAGAGCAGCATTATACTGAAATAAGCAGTCTGCACAAAAATCTTTACCAGAGTGAGGACACATCTACTGCCACTTTCACTTTTTGCATATCAGAGATGGGCTTCACACTTCCTCCTGTAGTGTTGATTAGACAGCCACAAACTTCTGCTGAAATCAACAGAAATCCCAGCAGCATTTTCTGGAAGTTTCCAAGTGGACAGAGGGGGAGAAAAAAAAAAGCGCTATTTCAACAGATACATTAAACAGAGCCTTAAAAGGGCACAGCTTCTTTCAACATAATTGAGCTCTAGACAAGCCATTCACATACACAGGAAGGACTACATTGGAGAGAGGAGTTACACGAGATCACGCCTGCCGCAGGAGACAGCACTGACTGTACTCTGAGTTAAATCGGCACAGGCACTCAGGAAGCCGCATGACAGAAGACAGATCAGTGCAATCTTCTATCACATGAAATGACAGGCTATTGTTGCTAAACAGAGATCTTAAGAAAGAGATCATAAGATCTTAGGAAAGCAACACCTCCTGAAAACTCCTTTTAAAAAAAAACCTTGCCCTTCTTTTGGAAGGGCAATTATAAAGCTGTTTACATTCCTCATTCTACTTTTTTTGGTATCAATGTATATTACAACTTCACCAGATTAAACAGCATATTAACTCAGCTGGACTGGCTGAAATTCGTCAACAGTGTTTACAGCAGGTTAATTCCGGCACCCATCGTCTTTTGGCTTCTTTACTTTGGAAAACTGTGTGGCACTGTATGGGGCATTTCAGTCTTCTGAAAAGGCAACTCCCGCAGCTCAGACCTGTACGCTTCTCGCTTTATTTTAGTGCCTGTCAACGCTGATCCCCTGACTGTGGTGTTCCGAGCCCGGGCACGAGGCAGTGCATTTGCTAGAACCGGCCACTACAAAGGGGCACCGCTGCGAGCGCCTGACAGAAACGCGACAAAGCAACAGCGTGTCCCATCCGCACCGCCACCACGAGCCCGAAGCCCCCATTAAAAGCCCCTGACCCCAGGCACAGCCCCGGAGAGCGGCACCCAGCAGGGCACGGAGCGGCCCTTCCCAGCCGGGGGCAGCGCGGCGCCCCGGGCTCCCCCGCGTCCCTCCGGCCGGACCGCTGCCGGGGGCGGGGCCGCGCATCGCTCCGGGCGTGAGCACCCCAACCTAAGCGCTCTTCGGGGGGTCCTTCTGTAATTGTTGTTTCTACTTAAAAGCCATCCCGAATATTAACCCGTCCTCCGCGTTTCTGTCACAGCACCCGGACACGCCGGTCGTGCGACCGCGGCTCCCGCTCGGGAGCAGAGCGCCAGTGACCGCAGTCCCGTCCCGCCGCGCTGTCGCTCCCGGGGGCGCTTGGGGGCAGTCAGGGCGCAGCCCCGGCCCCTCTCCGGCCACCAGCGACGGGACGAGGCCTGGGTCGGCCCGGCGGAGTTGTGGCGGCAGCCGCCAGGCAGAGCGGTTGCGAGGGGCGCAGGGCCAGCGCNGGCGCGGGGAGGTGGGCTCCTCTTTCTCTCTCCCCCTTGTCCTTCCGTTTTTGGTCAGGCTGGGAAGCAAAGCGTCGCGGAACCCGTAAGGGGAGACCAGCAAGCGGAGGGATGTCCGTGCTTCACCAGGTGCTACAGACGCGCACCCTGGGTGTGTGAGGACCTGTGGAAACGGGGCCGAGCTCCAGGAGCGCCGCCTGCCAACAGCAGGCGGTCTGTTTTCCAAATACCATTCAACATCTGCCAGCAGATCCTCAACTGCGGGGAACCTTTGTCCTCCTTGTTAATAACCTCCGCCTAACCAGCACCTGGGTTCACTGCGCCCGCTTTCCCGAGGTTGCACTGCCCAGTCCGTGTGCGTGCTGCTGGCTGTCACACAGCCTCTGGCTGTTGTAGGCTCTTGAGTCACCAGCGCTAATGCCGTGGAGGCATCCCCGAATTTCCCGATGTACTTAGAAAATTGTGAAACGGACTACAAAGGTGATAAGGAAAAGTGAAAGGGAACAAACATGTTCAGTTCTTTCAGATTTTCCATGGGTACTTCTAACATAATTTCGGTGTTGTGTACTGATTTTTCAAGTGAAAAATGAATGTTAATAACTTAAGTGTTAATATGTTCTTAAGAGTGAAGACAACTCACTAAATATTTATCAAAGGAAAGAAAACTACACACTGATGCAAATTACTTTCCAATAAGTTAGAGAAAACTCTTTTTAATGTGGATAATTATGGATCGGCAGCAAAGCTGCAGTAGAGTATTTCACATGTACTACTACATTTATAGTCCCTGCAGCACAATGGTGTTGCCATGTTAAGCCACGTATCTGAGCCAGAGAGACTGAAGTGCCTCACCTGAGAACTCACAGGCAGGTTATGAAACTGTGCTCGGGTACTGTGTGAAACCTAGCTTCCTTCCACACTGCCAGATACGCATTTATTCTGTAAGTCTCAGCAAGCGAGTAGTGAACTAAAATGGTGAATAAGTATTTTATTCTTTTTAAATTCTAATTAGTCTGCAATCAGTGAAAATAGATGCATCCATTATACTTCCAGCACTTTCTTATGCCTTCATTCTGCAGAGCTTCCTGTGTGGGTTCCAAGACTAAGGTACCCAAGGATCAGTATGCACCTTTTTACTGTGAATTTTTGAGATGATCCTCCACAGCTTTTCTTTATGCTGTAGGAGTATCTTCAGCTACTAGGAGCTTCAGCTAGCCTAATTCCAGAGAAGCTTAGACATACTAGTAATCCATATATTACTGAGTATAAGGGCTTCTGTTTGATTACAGAGGCAAAGCTTATAGTGAGAAAGAATATTGTTTTATTAAACTTATATATATTTAGAGGATATATCTCTCTATATAAGATATATCTGTATCTTTAACATATCTAAGTCATTCAGCTCTTGCACAAATCCAGTGAACATCAGGCTTAACCAGGCTGGAAACAACTTATTTGGAAACATCCTAATTAACATTGCTCAACTTGCATATCTGCAGGAAAAGAGTAGTTAAGATACATGGAACAAAGAGCAGTCACGGGGTTGTGGAAGATAGGTGTGTAGCTAACCTAGAAGTGATGAGTTAGCAGGCACTGAGGCACAGTTGCACAATTCCACAGGCTCTTTGCTGTCTAAAGGCAGAGGTGTTGGAAGTCCTTGTGTTGATTGCTTTGGTGTGGTCTTGTTTCATTTGATGTTTGTTGTTCTATGTGAGGCAAATTTCTGGCAAAGTATTGGGGTGGCTGGAAGTTGTTCCTACACTGAATAAGAAACATTCTGGGAAAAATTTGCAGGACTAATCATGTGCTTTTGGTACATGGTGTAAATAATGATTTCCCCTATAGATTCCCACATAGAGAAAGGATTGGTGAGAGGATTCCCACCCCACCCCCCAATTTTGTATGATATCCAGTGTCAGGGAGCAGCAAGAATGGGTGCTGAGTGTAACACAGGAGCTCACTCAGTGCAGTTCCATAGGACCTGAGCAGGGCAGGGTAGCAGTAGTGACTGGCTCCACCAGCACCCTCAGACAAGGTAATGAGCCTGATCCAGTGAGTCCAGTTGGGAATGAACAGCAGGAGGCTTAGAAGCAAGGCTGTTGTAAGTCTAATGTCATTCCAGGGGACATTCTACTGCCTTTGTCAGACTGGAGTCGCTTTAGCAAAACCAGTCTCTAAATCAGAGCAGCTGGGGACAGGCACAGCTATGCTGCAGGGACTGAAGGCTCAGGCAAGAGCTGAAATTGAGCTGCTGGATGAATGGGCATAGACGTGTGGATCGAGGTCACAGGTGAGGTTGGTCAGGGCTTGTTATTACCAGTTAAGGCTTGCCAGAGCACTCAGAGCCCTGACAGGAACTGCCTGAAGGCAGTTCTTTTAGAGGTGCAATCTGACCTCCTAGAGGAATGTCCTTGAGCGGTAAGAGCTGTTCTTATGCTTGTTGAAGTAGATGTGTGACTGCTGAGACACTCAGACAAGGATTGCAAATTAAGGCCTCACAACAGAATTGTCAAAATCCATGGATCCTAAACATAAACATCTCAGATCCATGTTATGCATGAGAACTTAAAATGGGTTTGGGGAGATGGTGAAGGTGAAACAAAACAGGTCCAGCATAGGGTTAACTCACAAGGACGATCAATGAAAAGCCGGAGCTTTTCATTGAGCTGGAAGAAGAAAAGCTGTTTTTATTCATGTGAAACCTGATCCTCAGGAAAGACCTACAAAGGCGAACCTGGGAACCCAAAGTACCAATTCCAGTCAGTGCTCAAAACTGCGGACTCAGTATTTGCTCAGTAAAAGTTTTATGAGCCCTGTAGTTTTCTATACATCTGGACCCATTGTTGTGCCATGGAAGTTCACTTCTGTAATCTGTCATCTCTCCTAGCTGACTTACTTGATGAGCTGTTTTACTTAAGGAACATTAATTTAGGTTACAACCAGAGCAGTCACTCCCAGCCTGTACTTAGCTTGATGTCTGCTCTGTACAGATCCCACTTTTAAATTAGTTTTTATTCTCCACCCCAAAATGCCTTATTCAAAACATAATAGATGATACCTTGCTTCACATCTCATGTCATTTTTATATTCTTAGTCATCAGAGTTAGAGCAGCACTGCTATCTTACAGCAATGTGTTTCAGTCAGGGAAAGACAGGAACACACAACATGTTTTGCTGAAATACTAGTAATGGCAGCTTTAATCCTTGCTTCTTGGCAATGCAAAGTTAGCACTTGAGCTTCGTAAAAGGAGAGATAAGAACACAGGTTGACCAAAGTGTTAATCTCCTTAATCCAGGCCATTAGCAAATCTGGGTTTCTTCATGTATTTTTTTTTTAAGTAAGGAATTAAGTTCTAAATTATATTGACACAACCAGGATTAGCCGTATTTTGTTAACAGTCAGTACCCCTGTGAAGCATCAACACCTTACAGTGTCCATTGCTACAGCTATCCTGACTTTCTTACCAAACTGTTAGTTTGCCTTTGCATTACTTGAGTTTCATCAGCTCAAAAGAGCCTGAGTCCTAATTCTGGCCTTTGCAGGTCATGCATGACTGCTGCTGTTGCAAGGAGCTCTCCTGCGTTTGTACTGGGCTGGGGCTGGCCTGTGCTCACCAACTTTTAAAAAATTTTTGGTTTCTTCTTCTCTTGTGTTTGGGAAGGAGAAAGATCCTAGTGCTCTCCTTGTTTCCATTGCACATTCATCCATGCCTTTTATGAAGATGTTGCTGTGTTAATTTTCATGAAAAAAATATTCCTGAGTTAAGTAAGATCCCAAATGAAACTTCCATTTGAAGAGATCCTGGTCCCAGAGACACTAGTATGGCCTCATTGCAAGCCTACTGGAAAATTAATGACATCAAGGCCATTTACTTAGTAAAAAAAAAAAAGAAAAAAAGAAAAAAATGAAAGAAAAATATCTTTCAAATAGAGACTAGAAGGGTCTGCAGAAGACATTTTGACAATTCAACAATTCAATAAAAATTGTGCTTTCTTTACATTTCTGTTTCTAGTATATTCTGGAAAATGATACTTGTCCTTTTTTCCCCAGCTGACTGTTGTGTTCATATTGGGTTGAGGATTCCTACTTTTCATTTCTTGAGCAAACACATAGGTTGACAAAACGGTAGATGTAATAAGAAAACTTATTATAATAACTACTAACATAGTAATATTAAATGATGATGTTATTTAAAAACAAGTGGGGCAAGCAGCTTTTGCTGATCTTGTCAGAGTCCAGAGGAGCTGGATAAGGCAAATGGGTGCACTGCACTGACAGGGTGGCCAGGTAAACTCTTTGCTTTGGGATGGATGCTCTTAGTTGAATATGATGAAGTCTCCTTGTTACTGCTTCTGGCTTTTATTTGCATTGATCCTAATAACAAAAATCCTGAACCCAGTCTGATTAGGTGTGGTGCATTTGTTAGCTTAAGCTTGCTAGGAGCTTTAGCATGTGTCATCTCACAAGCTGGCATGCCCTTGCAACTAAAAAGGTAAAAAACTATTTCAGAGTGTGGTTTGGAAACATGACTATTATTTATCTGACAGATGTTTTTACAACAGTCCTTCTAAGTTTCATCTCTTTTCTCAACACTTGGAGTAACATGAGGGTGTCACACTTGGCTTTGAAAAACATTACCTTTATGCACTTCTTTTCTATGTATTGACATTTCTGGGAGAGGTGTGCCTTCAAAAATCAGAGGGCAAGGAAAAAATACCGCAGATGTTTAAATTCCCAGTGTAAGTCTGTGAGTCTCCTCTAGACAGTATTCTCTTCCAATGCATTAGTTGCATTGTATTATCTGATTAGCAGTCTCTCTTATTCAAATATTTATGTTATTCTTTTTATTCAAATAAAAATAAAAATAATCATAGAAAGATGGAAAATAAGATTCAACTAAGCAGGAATTAAAAGAGTGATTTGCCAACTCTCAGGACATAATCTACTGCTCAGGCACCTGAATCATAAAAAATTGTCTTACATGCTTTGTCAAAATCTAGGTTGTACCTTGACTTTGGGAAGTTACCAAGATATTTTTATAAGATACCAGTATTGTCTTGTTGTCATTGACTTAGATTTATGAGTTTCTGAGAACTGGAGGAGGATTGAAATCCATATAATGAAATATTGGAGAAAAACTATTTAATTATTTAATACAGTCTGCCCTGGATTTGATGCACTATGTGGTAATATTGCAATTAATAAATCCAGAATAGCAGCCATATGCATCTTCAGGTGCATCTATAGGAAATTCCTTGCCCAGTGGGTGTTTTCTAGGAGAAAAAAATGTAAGAGAGTGAAATGTTTTTCCTTAACAGCCTTAGGTGAAAATTTATGGAGAAAGAGAAGAGGGAAGGGAAGGGAAGGGAAGGGAAGAGAAGAGAAGAGAAGAGAAGAGAAGAGAAGAGAAGAGAAGAGAAGAGAAGAGAAGAGAAGAGAAGAGAAGAGAAGAGAAGAGAAGAGATCCCAGCTGTGGACTTGAAATGACCCCATCCTGAGGTCTGCCTGTAGTCCATGTGCCACAGACTGAACTCGGCCTCCTGCCTCTTCCCACTAACCCAAGGACGTTGGCTCTTGTCACAACCACTACCAACATTCTGCTCACGGTGACATGGCCACCTCAGCACTGGGGGAGCCGGTGCTGATGGAAGGCCCAGAAACTTACAAAATTTCTTTTAAAAAGCAGCTACATTAAAACTCCACAGTTAAAACACTCAAAAATTCCCAAGATGAGGTTTTCTCTGACAAGCCTGGCTTGCTCTATCTGATCATCACTGCCATCCCTGTCTCTACTGTTCAGACTTCTCTATTTGAAACAATCCTTATATAATTTCTTTGCACGACCAATACATTGTTCACAGTCCTATCTAATAAGCTTGCTTTGCAGTCCTTTTGCTTCCTTTAAAAATGTTTGCTGATTAGTATAAGATGTAATTGTTTTTTAAATAGCTAAACTTTCTAGATCAGCTGCAAAAAATTCTTAACTTTAGACTGTATTAATACAGAACCTAGCATTCTGTGACAGTGCATTGCAAGGAAGGCAGCATTAAGCAGTCTACTTCAATGACAGGACTGCCTTTTTTCTCTAATTTTTAATAATTTTAATGTTATTGAGTATCCTGAAATAAGATGGATTTTCTAGTAGGTTGCATATATGTTGTTTTTTGTTCTTATTTCTGCTGAGGAAAAACAGTTGAGACAAGTGAATAAGTCCTGATGTATAAAACACAAACAAAACTTTCTGAAAGCAAGAAATGCTGTTTGTGATTTAGCAGCTGAGAAATCTGTAAATTATGTCTGTCATAGAGTTCTATGCTCTCACTATTAATGGTCTTAAAATGCTTTCATCCACTTTAACTGATCCAGGTAGTAATTATGACTGATGTATTTTAAGCAAAGACTGCAGATATGTCTGTTGCTGCTATGAAAATTCATGTGAACTGGGTCACTGCTGCAATATGCGGGAATGTGAGTCTTCATTTTGTGAATGTTTTAGATTCCAGAGGATTCTTCTTCTGTTTCTGCTCAAATCTACCGTAATAGTAAGATGAAATATTTATACTGGAATTAGTTTGGCCATGCCATCATTTTGTTTGGTGGACTGGGTCACCTTTAGGGGAATTTACAGTTTGTGAGCTGCAAACTCGTTTGGGGTTTTGATACACTGCGCATCGTGGTGTTGGCACATGAGCCAGTACTGGAACAATAACACAAAGTAGCTGGAAAACACATTGTCCTGAACCAACAAGGGTGAAATATCAGACTTTAGTCCTGAACTGAAAAAATGTGCTGCAGGACTCAAGAAGGCAGAAACCCATATCAAAGAGACTGTTTTCATCAGTAATTCTTGGTACTTTGAGACAGTTTTTCCCAGTTTCTGAACTTCTCACTGTGATTGCCTGTACATCCATCTTCTCTTAATCTCATTTAAGTAATTTGCTGACACAAATTCCTGGGAATTCTCTAAGGTTAAATGACAACAGTCCTTTTTGGCACCTAATGGGGAGCTCAAAGAATTGTAGATAACAACAGTGGTTGGAGATAGCGACAGTTTTCATTGGAAATGAAATGAAATTCAGTGGATTGAATTCATAGCTCTTGCTATTTAGCTGTTGATTGACAGGCCCCTGTGCTTGCTTGCCTGACTGTGTATTAGAGCTCTGTGCTCATTAATGGCTACTTTTCACTTCTGCTGCTTGCTGTAATATTGTGCTGCTTATCATCTGACTCTGCTGGGAACAGTTTGATAACAGCAAGGGAAATGTGTCTGGGCTGGCAGATGGCCAGGGCACCGCTGCTGTCTGTATTGCTGTGCTGGGCAGGCTGGAACTCTGGTGGAGACTTGAATTAAAGGGGCTGTGACTTGTGGATGAATCCATTCAAGAGCAGGACACCCTGAAACACCTGTGGCCATGGCCAAGTCCCCACCAGAACATACCTTGGTGCATCCGTGGCTGTGATTATGGAAGGGATTGTGGCCCATGCTGAAGAAGGTATGCTTTGAAGCATCTGTGAATGATGCACATCAGCTTGTGAATGCACAATTTTTATCATCTGATACCTGAAATAAATTTGAAGTAATTACAAAAATGGTAATTTTTTCTGTGGTTTATAGACATAGCCTAGAAATAAAGTGCCAACAGGGAATAAGGTAACTTTCACTGTTTGTACCTCTCTCATAGCACAAATTACCAGATGATGTTTCTGCTTCAACTCTTTAAATTACTGCTTGAAATAAAAAATGCATTTAGGCACTTAAGCTTTGATTTATAAAACTCCTGTTTACTTTTATGCAGGTTCTTTGCATCATTTGCTTGGTAAGAGAAGACTTTGATCTCATGAGTGATAAACAGGATTGAAGATGTGAAAAAACTGTGGTATTCTCAGAATGGATAAGTAGATTGCACTGCAATATATTTTATTCAAATAGAAATAGTGGCAACGTTTTACATGTGAAGTTCAGAAGCTACAGGTGCCTGGAGGAGTGTCAGCCACGTTGACAAAAATACTCTAGACACAGGATTCTTTTAAAAATGGTGGGTTTGGTCTGATCAAGCACTTCCAGGGTATTCACAGTAAAGTTCTTGCTAGGTGATTTTCTAGGCTGCTAAGTAAACTAGTGCCAAGGTACTGCTTCTAGCATGTAGTTAATTTATGGGAGATGGGTGAATATTATTTTGTATTGCTTCCTCTTCTGTAATAACAAGGAGGCCAAACAAACAAAACTGAGGGCCAGTCATTTTAGATACCATATAAACATGATGAAAACACAGCTGACAATTGAAAGATTTACAACAGAAATTAGAGCTCAGAGATAACAGGGCAATAAAAATTTCAGGATGACAGCGTGCAAAGGTTAAGATTAGTGTTTTAAGTAATAGGTATGCTGGATTCCTAAGCACCTTTTTGTTGAAACCCTGTGTTATACCAGAATATGAAGACAGGCAATGTAATGGGGGGTGGAATTTGCATGGACTTTGCTAAAGGTTGTATGAGAGAACATGGAAAAATGATTGAACTGACCTGGCAAGCAGCTTAGATCTGCATAGCTGGCAGACACTTCCAAGCAGGTGGTCCCATTCCTCACTTTACATACACAGAGTGTGTGCAAAGAATGCCACACCCACATTTCTGTGCTGTAGACATCACATGGTGGGAGCAAATAGCTCACTGGAAAGCACTGACTGCTATTTGTCCATCATCTTGATGGTGATTTTCAGCGTGTATGAATCCTGAGATGTTGGAACTATGGAAGCAGCCTGACAGTGATATGATACAAACATTCTGCTTCATAGCCACAGCAAATGTGAGCAAGAGAAGTGATTTCTTCCTTGATCATATTTCTCATTATCATAAAGTATTCTACTCGTTGCTAAATTAAAATCGGATATTTTTTGCATCAGGACTGTATAATCTCCTAATGGTTTGGAAAATTATCTCAAGGAGAGCTCTAAGTGGTTGAGTTTTATTTGCAAAGCTAAGGCACACTTAAAAGAAAATTGCGCCAATATTAGAGAAGTGCCAGAATTTTGACTTCTGCTCAAATTATTACCTGACTTTTCATTCCCAGGAGGTAAAAACTTAAATCTTTTTATGCAAAAAATCAATCCTCATTCTTATTTCTGGCACTGGAGGTAGGAAAGAAGAAAATAATGTATCTGGAGAGAAAAAGTTAAAACAATTCTTCATAACATTATGATTCTGTCCCACCTCTTCTACTGCTTTTTCCATCCATGTTTGGAACCCCTAGAAAACACTAAAAGAATTTTGAGGCAAAAATGTTTCTGATAAGCCCAATTAGCAACAAAAGCACCATTACTGTATACTTCTCTACTTCAAAGCAATGTCAGTCCATACTGCATACTCCCCCAAATATTTAAAAATAGAGCATCATTGGGAGTGTTAAAGTAACACTAGGCAGTCTCTTAATGTATTTTGCAATATTTTATACTTTCATCCTTTACTGCTAGGAGTTGTTGTTGTTGTAACCATCATGAGAAAGAAAGGCTCTGCTGGTCATAAATACTATGATTATAATGATTGCCTTCAAGGAAAGATGAGACAGTACTGGTTCAGACTGTTCCTGATCCTATGACCAATCACAAATGACAAGAACATTGTTTTTGATCTTTTCCAAATCTCATTTTTGTAATGAACAAATTGGTTTTATGTTGGGGAACCGTTGATCTCAGAGTACAGGTTGAACTCAGAGTGAATTACTTGTCAAAAATTGTATGCAATTGGGAACACTACCATGGCACTCTCCTGTAATTGAAAAGAAAAGATATTTAACATTAGAGATTTAATTTTATCTTCTGAATGTTTGCACAAGCAGCAGTTTGGAATGGACAAATGCTTTAGGCATTCCCATGCTTTTGGCATTCCTGTGAGTATGCTTACTCATACTGCATTCTATAACTCGTGCCTGAACTGTGTAGATGGGCGTTGAATGCCAGCTGGGTTTTTGGCACCACCTTACTTTGCTCTGAGGTATCTCTGCTTTGAGGCAAGACTTCATCTAGAGAAAGCCCACAGTAGTGCCACAGATCCCTTTCAGCCTCTTTATGGCCTTTAGAACAGGGTGGTGTGCCTTGGTGGTGGGACAGTGATTCTGAAAAGAACTTAAAATCTTGGTAGATAATTAGATCCATGTGATCTTCTAGTGTGAGGCAGTCACTGAAATATTAGATGCAATTCTTATCCTGCCTTTGTAGACAAGGTACTTCCTTTTCCCTACAGCAAGTCCTGCAATGTAACAACAACTGGGTAAATTTAGATGGATTCTTCCTTTGGTGTTCAGCATTTGCCACCATGCCCTCATGTATAGTAGCTATTAGTCTACATAAATGTATCTAAACTCCAAACTCCATTTATGAATTTGGGTCACCACTGTCATAGAATACCCTATGTTGAAGAATCCCACAACTGAATTGTTTGCTATGTAAAAATGTACATCCATCTTCATTTAAAACCTTCCACAACATTTAATTGGGAGTGTGTTGCTTTTTGTGATGCAAGAAATGCTGACTCTCTCACTACACTCCGTATAGCAGCTCTGTCAGGTCACTTCACACGGCCACATAGAAGACCACTAATATCTTCTGTTTCCCTGATGTGGATAGACTTCCTTATTTTTCTATATGCCTGAGCAGCCTGATGCTTTTCTCTATGATTCTTGTTTTATTGCCTGTAAACTTTATTTTTAGGACTGACATAAAATGAACAATTTTCACCCCCTAATCTTTTCCTCAGCTTTCTCCAACAAACAGTGATTATCTGTAGTTCTTTGTCTTGTGGTGGTTCTTGCTGTAAAAATAGTCAAAACAGATAATATTTTCTCTAGCCCTTTGCTAACATTTTTACTCGAATAGATAAACCTAAAATAATTCCATTGACGTCAATGGAGCTACTTCATACTGGCATTGCTGGAACTGAAAACACCCTACTCATGCCATTAAGAGCATCCTGTTTGAGGCAGGTTTTGTTGAAGATACATTTTTATAAAAACAAAAAAGAAAAAGGCATCTTTAAATGCTTTCAATTTGAAGATTAAAGATTTGGACTGAATTTGCAGCTAACACTGTGAAGAAAAAGTCAAGAGGACATTACTGGGACAGGGCATAGTTACACTTTTGCAGCTCATCAGGTCTTTCCCGTCACATGTCTGTGAACTTTTTACGTGTGACAACTTTAACATGTATTGCTAAGGCTGCTGATATAATTAATTTTATTCTTCTGGGATCTTACTCCCCTGTTAATACCAGATTTTTCAGGTATTGACTTTGCCCTGTCAGAATATCACTCTGTGTTGATGTAGTGGGCTCAGGGTACCTAAATGACTGGGCTAGTACCCATAATAGCTTTTCTAGATAGTAATTCTGACTTTCTTAAAATGGGAGTAGAGCTTATCCTTTACATGTGCATGATCAAAGGACCCATCAGAAATGTTAACACATTTGAGAATTCATTTTCTGCTTGTTGCACCATCTGGAACAGCAAAGATGCTTTTAAATATACCTTTATTTAAAAGAACAGCAGTAAAAGCAAATAAAAATTCAAATACCCGACAAAACCGAATATGTTGTGATTACCCATCTCTTCTTGGCATGGAAAAGGAGGGACAAGATGCCATGTGAGTAACATAAGGTGCTTAGAGAGAGCATGTAAAAACTGACACAGGGTGCAGAGGGATAAAGTGAAGAAGGATGAGGTAGCGGCACCCTTGCTAAATCTTGTCCCTACTTTCCCCTAACGATGGTGTGTATGGTGGTACCTCCTCAGCTGCGTGCTTGCCGACGAGTAAGACGCACTCTACAGCAGGGTGCAGAGCCAGTGCAGTTTGCCGGGCTGTGCCAGTAGGTGGAGGCACAGTCACGCGGGCTGAGCGGGGTTAGGTGTGCCCATGGCAGCAGTTTTCCCCAAAGGAGAGGTCCTGGGTGGGAATGGAAATGCAGTAGGAGCTCAACAAGAAGTAAAATGCTTCTGGCAGCCTCATCAGTGGTACTTTTGCTGTCTCTGAGGACAAAATTCCTGGCTTTTATTTTATTTCACTTGCTGTGGAGATGCTAATTTGGCACTGCTGCCTCTCTTGAGGGGTATCCTTCGATATACAAGGGTCTTGCTGCCACCTGTGCTGGCCCCACTGCAAGTCAGTCACCTCATGTGGTCACAGCAAGCTGTCTCCCAGATGTGTCCCATTTTGAGGACAGTATTCCTAGGAATACACATCTGGGTTTTATCCCATTCATCTCACTTCATAAGCATATTAATTGTACACTAGAAGACAAATCTGCTACTTTCAGTCAAGCATTTGTTCTCTTGGCTTCATTTGTCACAGTGCCTCCTCCAGCATTGTGCATGGATTGTTCCATGTGGCCTTAGGAGTGGCTCTTTCTGCACAGCCTTTCCTCTCCTGAAGCCTGTCTTCTGTGTCTGTTTTCTCTTTATGCAGCATTAGCAAGTGACTTGAGCTTGATAAAGAGCGTGGTGTGTCTCTGTTTTGTGCTTTGTTCCCTGAGAGGACTTTAGCCAAGGGAACAGGGTACTTTCTGTCAACATTGCATCTTTCCAGGACCTCCCAGGTCAACCCAAATTGATCGAGCATCCTCATAGACCACAGACCCCTTCTTCACAGCCTTTAATACAGATTGGATCTGACCTTCCATTCTGGGGCTTCAAGTTTTTCTCATACCTCAGGACACCTGTGCCCTCAACCACATAGCACCAGCTACTTAATCTTTGAGCTGTGTATGGAAGAAATGGCTGGTAACTGATGGGAGTGTTTTCAAAATAATGTTGATATCCCACTGATGCTGTAGTTGTTGCTCAGCAGCCTTTATATTAAGTAAAGACTTTTCAGCTTCTCACACCACCCCACCAGTGGGAAGGCTGCGGGGCATAAGAAGCTGGAAGAGGACCCAGCTGGGACCCCAACTAGCCAGAGGGATATTCCATAGCACAGGATGTCATGCTCAGTATATAAACTAAGGGGAAAGCTGGCCAGGGGCTTCTGCTTGGGCACTGTCTGGGCATTGGTCAGCAGGTCATGAGCAATTGCATTGTGCATCATTTGTTTTGTATATTCTAACTGTTATTATTGTTGTTGATTATTTCCCCTTCCTTTTCTGTCTTATTAAACAGTCTTTGTCTCCATCCAGGAATTTTACTTTTTTCCCCCACATCTCGCCCGCATCCCACTGAGGGGGGCAGAGGGAGGGAGCAGCAGTGTGGTGTTTAGTTACCTGCCGGGTTAAAGAGTGGCAGTCCTTTTTGGCACCCCGTGCGAGGCATGGAGGGTTAAGATAATAACAGATCTGACCAGAGCACGTTCAACCAAATTTATTACACGCACTCATTGTATCAGTTTAATAGTCACTGGTTACCATGTTGATTTATTTGCTGTCAGAGTTGTTGCGCGTGTTCTCCGAGTTGCGCTGGGTGAGCACCACGTTCCCTGCTGGGCTGCGTCTCCTCCGGGGGCTGGGTTAAGGGCGTTGCTTGTACCGGGTAACGCGGGTTTAGGAGACGACAAAGATGCTGGCCGTGATACAGAGCTGCCGGTTGTGCTCCGCATCTCTGTGTGCAGGGAGCCATCTGTTGGAAACTATTAATAAGTACACCTTCTACCTTGCTAATTTTGGCGATTTTGAATATCATTGGGAGAATCCCTGTGGGGGGTTTGTTTTTTTGTTGTTGTGGTGGGGTTTTTTGTTTACTTTTGGTTTGGTTTGGTTTAGTTTTGGTTTTGTGTTTGCATTTGGTTGGGGTTTTCTGTTTTTTGGGGTTTTTTTTGTTTTTTTTTTTTTGTTTTTTTTTTTTTGTTTTTTTTTTTAAATATTTTAAAATACCCAAGAGTTTTTGAGTATCACAGAAGACAATGAGAATCCCAGTCTACTACTTCTCCAACCTGATTCTCTGTGGGAAGCCAGGGAGGATATGAGGATGAAAAGCTTTTCCCTTTGGGAAAACATCCCAGCCCATACTGAAAGAAGCACTGTGGAGACCTCCTCTATGTGTGAGCTGTATGGGAAGCACGCTGATCTGAGGAGTCAATACTGCGAAGTGCCAGGACATGCATGGGAACTGGAAGCAAGCCAGAAACACAGTTTGTTCTTACATCAGTAAATGCACACAGGCTTTTTAGGTGCCTATAAATCTATTCATAAAGATACCTGTCTGATTGCTTATCATGCATGCAGGAGTAATTTAATTGTCCTAGTGAAATTCCAGCAGAAAAAAGAAAACATTAGAAAACAGAGTATACTTTTTGTTTTATTGTTATTGTTGTTAGGTGAAATTGTGGAAAGTGCAAATAAATCAATATAAAAATCCAGGGAGAGAAAGTGCAGCCCAGAAGTTTACCATCTTATTTAGCCAGAGGATCAAGATTGTTTTGGAACACCAAAACAATGAGATGTGAATTCTTTGGTCTTCATTAACTACTTCCTAGGAAAGTTCGACCCTTTTTCCCTGTGGAAAAGAAGCACAAAATATAGAGACCCTAGTGAAAATTGACAGTGAAGACAATTATGTTTTATTCCTGGTGTTCCTCTAGCATGCCCTGAGGAAGGCAGTGCCTAAAGAAAAGCAAACCTGACAAATTTTGTTCTGTGGGGTCAATTCAAGTTATGCTCCCCTGCTGCTGAGGAGTTTCTGTCTTTACTGACCACGGTGAGTGGCACGGTACCTCTCCTTTCCTGCCAGTAGCCCCACTCACTGAAACAGCTAATTTTCAGAGCAAGGTCCCCAGGATTTGCTTAGAAGCATGCAGATATGTGGAAGGACAGTGCACCAGGCCATGCACTGCTGCTTTATCACCTCTTGGTTGCAGTGGGGACAGGCTACAGAGGAAACAAAGTGAGTGGGCAGACTATGCAGGAGTGTGTTTTTCCCAAGTTTCTTCCCTTTCTTTCTTTCTGGTAATATGATGAGGCCCTTGCAATCAGGGAGAGTGAAGCCTGTACCCCAGTAGGTTTTGTCTTGATAAATCAAATTTCATCATGAGTTTACCATATAACTTCTGAATTCCTCGCCTGTCGTCTTCCGGGAGTCTGAAGGTTTCTGGCTTCTGGTATGAATAGAGAGGATACATCAGAGCTCCACGGACATTTGAATGAGCAAGTCCCAAAGAATGGCCAAATTCATGAGCAGCAACAAGGAACAAATTGACATCTGCAAAGCAGAAGCACAGAAATGTATGTTAAATGCATGGCTTTTCTTTTAAAAATACAACGAACTGAAATAGCAGGAAAATTTGTATATTTCAATTCTCCTTGGAATGAAAGCCTAGGCTTTTGGTGCGTTATTGTAGAACTTTCTTATAGAACTATAATATTTTATAAAAAAAACTACTGATTCCTTGCACACACATCCAAAGACCCTGAGTCTCTTTGTGACTCTGCTTTTAGTCAACCTTATACCTAGAAGCAAGGCAATTTACCTTTTCAAAACTTATATAGAAAACAGGGGCTCATAGTCCTTGTTTAGCCTGCAAGATTTGCTTTAAAATATGGACAGAACAGACATTATGTTGTTGTTGATGGCAATGAAGGACAAGTACCTAAAAAGGTAGTTGTAAAGAACAGAAATGTGGATACTGATGTGGTGCTGAAGCATGAAGAGTCATTGAAAGCACTTCCTGTAGCTGTGTTCTTCCAACATGTACAGTATTTGCCTTTCTCTTTCATATACACATGTGAGCTTTACCTTGATCGATATCTGACCATTTTTCATCATCATCAAAATGAGCATCTCCACCAAGTCCTTCTCCGGGTGCAAACGCATGGGCCAGCGTGCTACCTCTTCCATCAAAAGGATATCCATCACCATGCTCTGCATTTGAAATAAATCAATGTCATCAGCTAATACCAGTTGTCATATTTAAATTCAGCAAAATGAAGCATGTTGCTGGTTTGTGCTAGTTTTGCTGGTTGCCAATCCTTAAAATGGCAGCCAATCCTTACAATGGCAGCAAGGTTGTGAAAATGAGAAGTGAGGCTGAGGGAACACTCTCCAAATTCATGACTTAAGTTCAGTATTTTATAGTTCAAGCTGCTGCATGTTTCAGAAAGAGCTGAGTACTTTTTTCCTGAGTTTTTGTCAGAAGTGTGGTTCTGAGGCAGCAATCAGGGATTACTTCAGAATAAATATTTAATGCTTGGCAACATGGTTAACATCTGAATGCTTTCCATTTTGAGAAGTGCTAGGCAATATTACTTGTAGACATTCTCACTTGCACTGATTTTAGTGTGAGACAGTGATTTGGGATAGAGAACCTTGTTTCTGAAGAGATAAATTCATTTATCCCCAGCCTTGAGGTGTGGTCTATTACCTCCTTCATCATAGTGCAGGTGAAATATTACTGTTTCCTACCTCGAGTGCAAGGGCTGGATCAGAGTTGTACCAACTTTGAAAATCTCCCCCTCCTTTGTAGTGAGTCTCTGACTTGACTGAGGAGTAGTTGGGAACTCCTGTGTCCTTTCCCCCAGCCCATGTGGATGGTCCTTAGGGCACAACTAACACAGGCAGAAGGGAACTAATCCTAGCGTGTGACATGGGATTAAAACCCATTCCAGCTTGCAGGATCATTTTTCACTTTGACTGGGACATTAGGTCGCCTCTTTATGGCAACATAATGTTCTTCCCATCAGTGACACACTGGCTTTGGACATTTTGGTGTTCACATGCAGTCATGTGCTCGCAAGCCAGGTGTCTGATCTTCCCTTACAGTCAACGGAGCTCTAGTAAACATGGCCAATGGATCTAGAGAATAAGTCAGATAACCTTAAAGTGGATATTCAGTTTGTCTAAACTGAGTCAGTGTAGATGCCAGGCACAAGTTAAAGGGCTACATCCACAGACTATTCCTGATCACAGACGGACTTCTGAAGCGACTCTTCTGGTCATCCCCACTCACTATGCTTTGGCCTGCACCTTGGTGCAACCTTGGGCTGCAACATGGGATTCCTTGTAGAAGCAAGTCAACCAAAAGACAGTCTATGGCCAAACATAATGCAACTCAGCTGCCAAAGGCTGTTTGGTGTGGGAACCACTAAGTATATCTACCTTAACCTGCCTGAATCCAGCTTGTGGAGGTTGGATCTTCAGAACCTGCTGATTTGCTCTACAGAGTGGTGTAGAGAGCTCTTCCCAGTAGTTTGCACTATTTATCGAGGCAAAAAGAGCCTTGAACATCTAAATTTGAGTGTCTCATTCTGGG
The DNA here is from genome assembly GCA_013399225.1 of Rhipidura dahli. NCBI lineage: Eukaryota > Metazoa > Chordata > Aves > Passeriformes > Rhipiduridae > Rhipidura > Rhipidura dahli. Next base: position 25,833 of record VXAC01007303.1, on the reverse strand, counting down.
GCTGAGTTCTCCCTTCATTTCACAGCTGTGATTCTGAAAGGATTTTTCTAACACTTTTATACAAGTAAAACTGAATCATAACATACCAATTTGGTGGCATGATATAAAGAAGATAAAATATATGCAGACTTTGATTTAATTCCAAACTCTTCGTTCTTTCTTAAAGCTATGGCTATAAAAATACATGCTTTGAGTAAAATATGGGGCATTGTAATCTAAAAATGACAGGTATTCTCACCACGACGTGCAAATCTAATCTCAATATCTGCTTGGCTCACGTAGACTCTTCGGAAGTGCAGTGGAGTCACATCACTCCATACCATCAAGGCCTTTTTAATTGCATCATCCACTTTCTTTTTGGGTAGATCAGATGTATAACTGGCAATCCTGTCAGCAAAAGAAAACAGGTTGATGTCATTTAGGGAGTGAAGGAAACCCATCTAGTTAAATACAAAGCAATTCCCTTCTCCATAAAACCTGAAACATCACTTACCTGTAAGTTAAATGTGTTTTTTTCCATTTTGGACTTCCAGAAAATGTTTGGTATTCTGCTACATCGGGGAGACCACACCTGGGAAGTTTCATTATTTTTTCTGTTTCTACATCTAATTTTCCAGTTACAGTCAGGTGAAAAAACCTCTGCATTTCTTTGATCCTTTCTTCCATGCTTTGGTTTTGTGTTTTTGTAAACATTGGAAAGAACTTATCAAGATACACCTGGAACAAGAGAGGAATAATAAAAATTAATACATACATCTGTGATGTTTTGGTAATTGCATTTTTACATTTGGTTGAATTGTTTCATCATCCTTCAGTCATGTCTAGTTTTAGTTCTGTCTTTCCATTTCAATTTACCAAATTCTGCTCTCTCAGTAGTATAGACCAGCATATATAAGAAGAATTGTGACAGCAATGAAACATTGGAAGTAAGAAATACTTTAAAGTTACCACAATTTATTGAGCATTCAAATCTACAGCCTTCAAACACATAAAATTTTTGAGATATTTAAAAAATTGCATGCTCCCCTTTATTCACCAGTTGGAACTTGGTATCTTTTTAAAGTTAGTCTTAGGATGTCTAAGCTAGTTAGCACATTTAAACTGTTTTATATCACCTCTCCCAAAACTGTTGTGGTAATGTAAGACACGGATAATATAAACAGATAGGAAAGGAATGTAGAAGCGGAATCAAAAATCAGATTATTCATAATGGAGTTGTGTTTCCCCCCATGTAACTTACCTTTACATTCTGAAGGTCTGCGCTGGTCCATGATTCTGGTCTCAGCTGTACTGGAAAAGCAGGAGTCTCAGGCAGGAAGATGACAGCACAAAGCAGGAGGTAGTAGTACATGGTGCCCATCTCGGTGAGGAGCCTTGCTGCAGCAGAAAGGGTTTGAGCTTCTGTCTCCCAAGACCAGAGCTAAAATCCCTTATATAGATCCTGATGGCTCCTAGCAGCAATTACATATGTGACTCACTTTTTCGTGTTGTTAGTGTAATGTCATCACTGCTCTAAGAAGTAAATAAAAGCATGTTAAACAAATCTTTCCTGTAACTTCCCTGTTGATGTCACATCACAGCTAGCAGCCAGCTTTGTCTGGCTCTTTTCATATTATTCCAGTAGTGAAACCACAGGGTCATAGGGAAGTTCACTTTCAGTAACTTTATCGGTACACTTACTGTGTAATCACTTCACACTGCTCTTTTCCCATGTTCCTTATACACAAAGGCATTTTGCAACAGCCCTTTGGATGCCTGCCTGTATCAGTCGATGTAGAAGCAGGGAGGACATGGATGCGAGCACTGCCATTACCGAGGGAGCATGAACTGCACTGCCCAGTTCAGTAAACCTTAAGAGGTTTCTGCAGTTTTTACACAGATCAGAAAACAGCTCTTTTAAAGTGCGCTCTAGACCTAGGCAGAGCTTACAGGAATAGGTGAAAGCTCTCAGGGAAAAGAGAGGAGCTTTCCCTATCAAGTATGGAGCTGTCTTGGACCTCCAGCTGTTCCATTGCAATCTGATAGAGGTGCATGAAGCACTGACAGAGCAGGGCAGCCATAGCCTCCCTGGCTCCCTGATACCAACACCAGTCTTAGCTTCACCCCACTAAGTTCCACTGGGTAGTTTTTGAGCCCTGGAAACTGCAGTCCACAGGCTGGTTTATGATTTTTATTTCAGGGTGCACAGTTTTGTGACCATGTTACCTCTAATCTGAAAGGAAAGGTGTATAACTAGGAAAAGAATATTGGTATTCCTCACACTAGGACAGATTTTATGGGTATAGCTGAACATGTATGGAAGCACTTGTGGGTTATTAGCTTATTTTTGATGTACTTCTGACTTATGTGATGAGAGCTGAATTTCAGAGAGGCGATTTATACCTGACATTGCTGAATTATGCAGGAGAGGTTTACACAGTAATGTCTGAAACAGTTGCTAAAGGAATGATGCTGTCACCTAATATTGAAAACAGCCTGGTTACCAACTTGTGATCATTTCTGTGTGTTTTTGTAACTTACAGAAAATCTATCCATGTCCAAAAGTTAAGGCTTGATGAAAAAAATACATTTTATTGCTAGGAGCAAGTTCATATTTTTCTTCCTCAACAGCTGTCTTTATGTCTGACTGTGGTAGTAAAGTTGGATCTAGACCAGTGTCTGGGTTGCAGGAGATGAGGATGTGTTTAAAACACTTTGAACTCCATGACTCCAGTGTGTGGGACTGGTTATTTCCTAATAGACACAAGAGGAGTCTGAAGGGCTTCAGAGCTGCTGTACAATTGAGCAACTCGTATATATCTTTAACTGGGCCATGAGCAAAACTAAAAAGGAGAGTTTAAACACAAGAGCCTGATGAAAAAGGACAAGCTCTATGTTGCATTTCATTTTCTGCTGGAAGTTTGCCAACTCTGGTTGGTTGTGGGCTTTTTTCCCAAAAAAAGAGAGAGGATTTTGAAGAACATTACGCTTGAATGGAAATCAAAAAATTCAGTGAAAAGAATTTTCATTTCTTTCGGCTCAAAATCAGCATGAATCAGTCTAATTCTAATAAGATCAATATCAAAAAGGAACAGATCGTGTTTCTTTAGATTTAGCTGTGTGAATTTTGCAGACTTTATTGTTTTGTCTTGATCTTGAATGGTAAAAATATTACAGGTTAGGAAAAATAATTTTCTGCACAAAAATTGTAGTCATATAACTCATATTCAGCAGAGAACCTGTGCCTGTGTTGGAGAATATGGCCTGTGTAGACAAAGATCAAGGAGATCAGAAGTAACACTGTAGAGACATTAATACAAGTTGCTGCAGCCACATGGTGAAGATAAAAGTATTCCATGATGTTTAAATTCTGTTAAGAAAACTCACGACATTGCCACGAAAAAGTTTACACTGTGACATTTTTGAGGAGAGTAACCCTGCTGTGATCAAGAATGCTTCATGAAACTATGTTTTATGAGGAACTCATTGACAGACACCAGACCTTTCAAGTTCTAGAGAAAAATACTTCAATAAAAAGTAATACCAGAGCCTCCTTTGGGCAAGACTAGGATGAAAAAGTGAAGTAGAACCAAATGATTCAGTAGTGAATGATCATTCTGTCTTGGTCACTTGACTTGGGCAGAAGGCTCAGCTGATTTCTGCCCAGTCTGAGTGCACACAACAGAATTCATACAAGCTGAGAGCTGATCAAATGCCTTTGTGAGTGTTATGGATCTCTCTGGTATGGACTAGCTTTATTCACAGCAGTCTGTAAGGTGCTGCATTTGGATATATGGCTTAACCAGCTGTTGATAACAGCCCTGTGCTCTGTGTATTGATGAGCAGTGTCCCCACAGTGCAAAGACTTTCTCTGCTCACACTTTGCTCCCACAGTGTGTAGAAGGGGCTGGGTGGGAAAGCAGCTGGGAATGGACACATGCAGGAAAATTCACCTGAATTCTCCAAAGGAATATTCCATATGATATAATGTCATGCTCAGCAATAAAACTGGGCTAGCAGAAGAAGAAGGAGGTGGGGTGAGGGTTGTCTTCCAAGGCAGCTATTGCCTAGAGATTGGTTGGACATCAGTCTGTTTGCAGCAGGTGGAGAGCCTGTGCAGCACTTACCTCCACCCAGTCCTTTCATTTATTAAACTGCTCTTCCTAATCTCTCCCACTGTGCATGGGGACTGAGTAAGTGGCTGTGTGGGTGATTAGCTGTTGGCTGTTGCCTACCCGCCACGGTGAATACCAAGCAAAAAAAAGAATTGCCAAAAATTTCTGAGGAATGCCTTGTTTGGGTCACTTGTGAATTATGCAATATTGTATTTAAAGTCCTACCAAACAGGATAGACCCGTTTTCTTAGGATCTGCTGGACACATGATTAGTTTTTTTCTGTTATCTGGGTATTCAATTTGACTAACTAAAAATAAAATTCAAACACAGCAAATAGTTTTGCAGGGTAAAATGGTGTTTTTTGCATTGCAGTTTCCAAGGCTAAGTCCCACGAGGCACAATCTGTTTCAGAACATTCTTGGCCTCTGCAATCCATTTCCATAGGTTTTACCCCTGAGGGGGCTCTCTTCAGAGAAGTCCCTTGGCACCTGTGCTACAGGGCTAAGCATCGTTTTTGCAGGCTGTGACGGTAAAACCCTCCAGCCATTCCTGCCTGGGCACCAGGGTCGTGCCCGGGCCCCTCGGCAGTGCGTCAGCTCGTCTCTGGAGAACGACGAGCCAGCTCTTCTCTCCTGTTTGGCTGGATCAAGCTGCATTGAGCTTTTTCTCAGCAAGATCCCACTGCTGGAGGGAAGGAAAGGCCCGAGGAAAGGATTAGATGTTCAGATTCAGCACAAACAATGTGATGACAACTAGCACATCTATGTCACCAATAATTAGGCAATCAAACTTAACACATCTCAGCTTGTGGATTTACCATCTTCTCACAGTGTCTAGAATTGCTTTGCTTTGTTTCTCTAATTACTTTGTATTTACAACAGGTTAATTGGGACATCGGGTGGGAAAAAGATGCAGATATAGAGATAATAAGAGAGATTATTTTACAATATTAATCTTGAGCAACAGCCCACAAGGGAAATGGCTTTACTGTAAATGTTACCTAACTGCATGACCTTCAGACACCCTTTAATCTTTAATTTTTCTTGTCCTCTGGTCAGCGATAAGGAGTCTCTTTTCCTCTAGCTAAGAGACGTAGATCTCTCAGTAATGGCTACATAATAATAAAATTTATTCCATTTCAGTAGAAGTAATAACCTTTAGTTGTATGCAGTCTTTCTGTCTTCCATAAGCAATGCACAGGACACAGGGAAGGGAAGAGGGCCAGAGGTCAGTCAGCTGCATTTCACTGCAGTGTGATTTGAAACCCTACTGGGTAGGAAAAGTTACATAACCTCCCACAGTCTGCTTTCATTTGTGAACTCACTTGTTGTAGCTGGCTGTCCACATCCATTTGAATGTCTGTCTCAACACTGTCTCTAAATGACTGAAACAAAATGCACACTAGAACACTGCATACATCTTGTCTCGGCAAAACCACATTACTTCTTGTAGGAAAACCCTAATTTAGCATTTGGACTAAGACAAACTCAGATTGCCTGTAATCCTGCAGCAAAACCCTGTCAATGAGCAGCAGAGTCCCACCTAATACAGACTGAGCATGTAGTGGTGCTGCAAGGACAGCCAGAGAAGCTGTGACAGCATGGGAGGCATGCTGGGCTCAGTCTGTCCGCACTGACTGTAACCCAAACCGAGGAGAAGTCGATGTCTGAGGCTCTTCCTGACTCATCCTGATGATCTGCAAGGGTCTGTACATGCTGGTACAGCATGGTGAGCTTGAGCTTCGGTGATTATGGAGACCAGGGTTTGAAAGAGAGGATAGACACAGCCAGACTTGACCAGCACTGAGCCTCATGGGCTTGTATAGGTCTTTGGAAAAAGTGCTGGCAGTATAAATGACATCAACCAAAATTTTTCATTTAGGCAGATTTGCAAAATCCTACTTCTATACAAAAATTAAATGGCCCTGAAATACCAAAGAGTTGATGCAAGATTTCATTGTAAACTGACATGCAGTAAAGCAATTCCACAGGAATTACAGGCTTACCTCCGTGGTGTTATGTTCTAGTATAGAAGGTGTGAGACTGAATTTGAATGTAGTCAATATAAGACAAGAAGCTTGATTTATCTCAAGTATATTAGAGCTGAGATTCAGCCATGAGGATTGCAAAAAACTGAAGCCAGATGTATGTGAACAAAGGTAAAAAAATTTGTACACCATTTCCCTGGAAGTTGTCAGGTGTGATTATGTTATTGTCTCTACTCAAATGATTCCTGATTCCCAGCACTGATTCATGTCTGGAAGCTGTTTGCTGCTCAGGCAGGTCCTCCTGAGCAGGTGTGGGACAGGTCCTTTTCTATTACCCTGTCTGGTTTCCAGTAACCAAGTAAAACCACAATAGTATCACTTTGTTGGTAAACCAGTTTATACCACTGAGGTTTTCTCTCACCAAAAATTTCCTTCCTTGAGCAGCCTTGATGCCTCTGTGTCCCACAAAGGGACAAACTTACAATAAATTTTCCAACGTGGTGGATTTTGACTTTGGCACCATTGAAAGGCAACCCAACCATTAAAAAGTGCACAACCAAATAAGGACTGCTAGCACTGGGATGATGGGGAATGAGTCACAAAGAAGTCTCGCTGACTTCAGAAAAGCTTTTCACGCAGCTGCTCACTAGCCTGAGTGGTTGCTTAACCAAACCCTATTTGAGTAAACCAAAGTCTATGTCTGTACTAAGGAGTTAAGTGGCTGTAGAGGGTGAAACGGCGAGTGCTGAGGCCTGGGTGCCCCTGTGGGAGGGGGATGTCCCAAACCAGTTCAGGGCTGGTCCAGCAGGCTGAGCATCCTCAGTGGAATGCTCAGCACCATCTGAAAGGGACACAGTTGGCTCATGCCCAGCTGATCCTGCTGTGAACTCAAGTGCAACAAGTGCAGATGGTTACGAGGCAGGAAACACACACCTGGTCTGGAGTGGAACACTCCTGGAGGCACACCCAGCACCCTGGCCCTTTAAAATCTAATTGGCATCATTACATTTTCTCCAGAGGCAATTTTCACTGCCAGGTGACTATGGCTGATCACAGGTCAGCAACAATAGGCTTTTGTGTATATTAATCCTTCATTATCCATTACATTAATGTGTGACAACAGGAGATTGCACACTGAGGGAAGACTCACTCCAGTCTTCATCCTGTGTCCCAGGAGTTTACTGTAAATCAAGTTTCCATTTTCACATAATGGAAGTTTAAATTTTTATGGAAGGAGGAAATTACCCTACTTGCCTATGTTTTTGGGGGATGTGTGTGTATGTTTGTTTATTTTTATCTTCTTTTTTTCTTTCCTACAAATGAGCAGCACCTTTGGAGGCAGAATTAATTTGCCCCAGACTGCTGTTACTCTGCCTTGCTCTGGAGGTACTTGTCAGCTATTGCTCTTGGGAGGATGAAGGAATTTGACTCCATTACACTAATAACAGATCCATGGCTGTACCATGACACAGGTAGGAAAAGAAAAGCAAACCCAGTATGCTTTATACAGCTGTGATACAGCTGTTTTTCTGCAGGTTACAGTTAGCTGAAATTAATCTCTTTTGTACAGCGAAAGCAACCCGAGGGTTGTGCTCTCTGTCCAGGTCCGAGCAGGATATTAGCCTGTACTGGCTAATGTGCCTGTTGGGCTGTGGATTATAACAGCTTCCCAAATCCTGAGGAAAAAATATAATGACTTCAATAATGTGAATGTTTTTGGCAAGCAAGGGTAGCTTTTCTCCACTTAATATAGGCAACAGCACCAGATCTTTAAAGAGCAATTACATTGTGCCTTTGGTGACACCAGTAAAATTTATAGAATAAATTCCTTGCCTTATTATCATAGTTCCTCAGAAGAAATAAAAATTTCTTACTGTTCTAGTTTCACTCAGAACATCTGCCCTAAAACACTGAGGGCAGTTACATTAATTGCAAGAGCAGGATTGTGCTTCTGGGTGGTTCTGCTATGCTTTGCCATACCTGCCCCCAGGCTTCAAAGTTCCCCTGAACCACATCTGCCCAATCAAAAACTGCAGCTGATCATAAAACAAGTCTATAGATGCCCACCAAGCCAAATCTGTGGGTGTCATTGCATGAAGGCAAAGTTCACATGTTTGTACTGGAGGTCTTTAGGATGTAAATTTGGTTTAATGTTTGATCAACTGTTTTTGTGGTGATTGACAGCTTTTTCTGTTGGACCTGTGTATAGCTGGCCTGTTCTATGGCTTATAATGTCTTTTTTACCCCTACAGAATTTGACTCTATTGCAGTGAGACATTTCCCATTATTCTTTTTTTTCTACATAATATTTTATGAATTTATATGTGCCTCTTTTCTTTTCAGCTTTGTGTCATAATATGAGATAAAACTGAGGAGAAACATGTGAAATTAGAAGACATGATTATTTACTTGTTTTTTATAGAGCACATACATGCTAGCAGGCTGTTCACACCACGTAGTTTTATAGTGGCACAACCATAACTTGCAAGCCAAGTGTAATGGCAAAATGTAGAAAGATGTTCTGTCATTGAGGACTCAATACATAAAGGTCAGTGAAATGGGTAGATTTTAATGCTGTGTGTGAAAGAAAGTGTGACAGCAGCGTACCTCAGGATAGCAATACACTTTTCATAGGGAGAACAAGCAGCAAATGGATACACTGAGCAGCTAAGGGGTTATTATGCCACTTGAGCAGTGAGATTTTATGGTTGGAGATACACAGGAGGAAAATTTGTTGAGAGGAAAGAGCTGAATATACCTACATCTAATGAGAAAAATTTCATTGTTAATTGTGAAAATGAAAATTCCTGTAATGATGCTTGAAAGCAGTTTCTGCCAGCTTCCACTTTAGGGATGCAACCTCATGCAACATTACTGACTTCCCAATTGAACTGTGTGAAGGCTTCACTTGGTTGGGCTATCATGGGATGTAAAGCATCCTTACAGAGATCAGGAAGTTATCCCCACTTCCTCAGTGAACTGGGAAAGCAAACCACTTGAACATGAGTGTGTATCTTTTTCAGCAGTTTTTCAGCCACCATCCGACAATGACATTACAGTGTAATTTCCTTGTTGGGGGAGGAGTGGTTTGCTTACTTCTTCTGTTCCAGACAAGTGTACACTGCTGCCACTTTTGAACATTACCAAAGAAAATAAAATACAGCTTTCATTTCGCTGTCATGGATGGGAGAACTTTCAGACTGAGGTCAGTGACTACCCATCAGATGCAGGTTTCAGACAGCTGAAGGACTCTCAAATGTATGAATGAGATGACATGGTAATTAGAACAAGTCTGTGGATTTGTAGAAGCAGAATCCAAGAGACCTCAAAACCACGTATCTGACACGGAGTACAGCTGTGGCCTGGTGGTAAAGCAGGAGCAAAACTGGTGCATTCTTTGGTTGTTTTTTTTTTTTTTTTTTAATACGACAGTCTGAATATTTATAACTATTTATTCTCAGTTTATGTTTACCTTACAAACAGAGCATGGTTATAGCACAATTCCTGTGCTGCAGAGTGGGTGGGGATGGACAAGCAATTCACACAGCTCAGCTGGGCTAGGTCGGTGAAAGCTGCAGTGATGTACTTTAAAGGTGGTCTGGTATGAACTAGCACTTTAATCAGCTGCTTCACAGCTTCCAGAATCTTCACAACAGCTGGATTTCTTTCTTATAGCTTGGAAAAATCAACAGAAGTTACATTATCTTTTAATGATTGTAGAATATATATTTATCCCTGTGGAACTGAAAGAAGAGAATCCCACAATAGTGGATAGCTGCTACGAAATCACTGTATCAGAAAATAAGACAGTAATAAATTGTCAAGTTCTGAATCAAAATCAAGAAGTGAATTTTTTAATGAATAATTAATTTTTTAATGAATAATTTCATGTGAAATATGAGTATTGTAGATAGAAACAGCAAAACCTTGAAGAATTTGCTGTTGCACTTCAAATCAGAGAGTGATAAACATTTTGGTTAGAAATCTATCGTTTGAGCTCCAAGATCCAGCCAAACAGTGCAGTTTAAAAAGGAATTAAAATCATGTGCTGTGATTGTGGTTAAACATTGCACATCACCAGGCATAATGAGTAACTGGTTAATAGTTGATCACAAGTTGAATGGGAGTAAAAAGAGTGTTTTGCTCTTTTGAAAAAGGCAAACATTATCCCGGAAGTGAAACAAATGAAGTCATTGTTCTGCCCCAAGAGGTGCTGGTACATATCTGAGGATAATTTCACACATAGTTTTGTACACTATATATCTAGAAAGGTGGGAACCAACAGAAAGGGGCAGAGAGCTGAGCCACAGGAATGTTATTTTAAACATAACTTCTGTGGAAATGATCAAGACAATGGGCTTGCTAGATCTAGAGCAGAAAGGTTTGAAGAAAAACGTTATATCATCCCACAGGTACACGGGTCATACTGGCAAAAGGGAAGGAAGTGTCTGCTGTGAACAGGTTCAGCTTAGTAGGTAAGGCAAATACTCTAACACCAAGAGAGTTGAGTTTGCAGCAGATTCCTTGAGGATGCTTCAGAATCTCTGCAGTACTTTTAAGAAAAGCAGGTTAAAGGACACCACTCATTTGTCTGCCACTCTCTCTGGAGAACTGGAGCTTCATTCCTAAGGACCAGTAGGGTTTGAGGCCAACAGAAGCTAGAAAACCAGAATTACAGTGTCTGAACTTTAGACCTGTGGTGCAAAAGAAAACGAGTGATTTTTCGGGTACTATCTTGCATGACCAAATGTACTTTTCATGCTTCATTTTCTTGCAGTACAACAGGGACAACAGTATCCTGAAAGAGCTTGTGCAAAGCACACAAGTGCTCAAAGTTGCATGCATGCATGTAAAGGAGTGCTCTGTATCCAGATCAACAGCTGCAGGCTGACAGTGTCCTTGTGATGCCTCTGGACACTAACATCCAGGCAGGACTTTTCCCCATTTGTAATTGTATGTATGTTCCTAAGAGGCAGGAAAACAGGTAAATGAAATCTAGGAAAAAACCCAACCAAACCTTGATTGATTTGTACTTGCTCATGGTTCCTATGAATAAGTAAAGCTATGAATATTGCCGAGGTAAAGCTATGAATATTGCCGAGGTTAAGAAAATTACACGTGTGCTGGACCATGGCCAGCATTGTTTTTCTGGATCACAGACCAACATGATGTCAGTATAAATGGCTGAGGAACATCTGCTTTTCCCCCCCTGAGTTCTGTAGAAGCAATTGCAGCATGTTAGAGGCCTCAGCAGACTCTGCTTGTGGTTTTAAGACTCTACAACCATGGTTTTGTTCCAAGCACAATGGAAGTAATTTAAAGGGGCTATTGACAGCTGACTGATGGAGGCAGTTATTGTATTCTGCAAAGTGAAGCATATGTACAAAAAAATACTACATTTACACTTTTCTCTCAATATTACATTTGCCAACCAACTCCTCTTTCAAAGCCTGCGTTTTCTGCTAATCCCAGAGAAAAATTACTGTATTTCTTTGAGGTATTTTGTAAATTTAATGTCTATATCTATTTTTGCTTGAGAGAACCAGATCAAAATTTAATGGAAAAAAATGATTCAAATAAGCATGGTATTACTTACTAGCAAATCATCAAAGAGATCTTAATATCATTTGTATCCTTAATTCACATATTACTAGGAACATTCCTGCAGTGTTAGCGAGAGCCCTGAAGTGCTGGGGGCTCACTGTGAAGGTTGATGCAAAGCTGACATGAAGAGAGAGACCCCAGAGGTGTGAAAAACTTCAAAACAGGAATGAAAATCCCCTGATGAAACGCTGATTTGCCTTAAAAAAAATAGGCCAGAGCTCACACATCTTTTTGAGAGCCTAAGACAATTCAATCAAATGCAGAATAATGATTTACAGTTTTAGATCTAACTTGCAGAGGTGGCACATTGCTTATCAACAGTTTATTGAACTATCCTTTCCCAACAGTATGTAGTAAATATTCTCACCTAAAGGGGAGGTAGAAGAAACAGAAGACAGTAATACTGTCAAGAGGAGCCTGAACTTAATCTAGAGGTTTTCAGTAAGGTCACCTTGCAAGTGGTCATAACAGCTGGACTTTTTTTTTCTTGCTGGAGCAAAAATAACTGTATATAAATTATTCATTATTCTGCATTCTGGATTTTTGTTCAATCTGTTACATATGGACCAAAATATTTAGATTTGTTCCAGAATGTTATGCAGTGAAAGGTTCTCTTCTTGAGCTGGTTTTCCAGAGGACATGTAAGTTCTTCTCACTAGACAAGTGGACTCTTACTAGGTTTTTTCCTTAAATGAGAACTAATATTCTTAAAGGACATTCACAGATTCCATTTACTTATAATTATTATATTCCCTCCAGGCCTTGGCAAATTATTTGTCCAACTGTAAATTAGAATAAATTCTATGATGCTATAAAGCATTCCAGAGGAAGAGAAAAGTTTATCCATACACATGGGGAGCATGTCAGTTCAGCTTGCCATACACGATCTGTATTCTGGCCCAAGAGCACAACAGAAAGGGTAGAATTCCTCTGAGCTAAAATATATCTATATTGTGAACATGCCCAAGGAAATTTTCAAATTCATGAGTTATCTTAACCCACTGAACAGATCACGTCCTAGCAAAAGAAAAGAATACTTTAGGATTAATGTCAGATTTGAAATTATAATTTAGGTTTCATAAGAAACTTACTTTGTTTTGACATAAGAACAACTTTTGCAATTTGGTGATATATTGTAGTAAATCAAACACATGGAACTTAGGATTTTTAGACCAGAAGATACAATTTTGATAATCTATTTTGAATGTTTTCATAGCAAAAAAAAAGATATTATTTAACTTTTGTCCTTGGATTCTATTATGTTTTTGACTGCAGTGTCCCAGGGTACTGGCACTTCAGTCACTTCCTTGGGGAAAGTCAAATTTGGCCTGAAATAAGGGACACATATGGAAAAAGGTTTGACAGAGGAATATGTTTAAGTGGTAGGTGCTACAAAGGAAATGTATTGTTGTATTCAGGTGCAGCAGCACTGTGGATGGAGAACTGAGAGGGGCTAATGAATGACAGCTGCTGAGAATTATATGCAGCAACCCTAAACCTTCCAGGCAAATAAACTTGCTCACCATCTGGGCATGGAAAGAGAAGGAAGCAGTAAAAACCCTTCCTAAAAGGATTCTTTTGAACTAATTGCTCTTTAACCCTTTGGCACATATCTCAGTATGAGATCCTTGCTGGAAAACCCCCAGTTTTGACTGAAGGTCATTGTGGACCTGCCTGGCTTATTAGCTGCTGCACGCAAGTGGTTTTGGATTTTCACACTTCCTGGTTTGCCACTTCATCGTTCTGGACAGGATCCAGAGCTCATGGAAACCATCAGAAAGGTTTTACTGGTAGGAGGTAATGACTGAGCTTGTGGGACATAGTCTGTTCTCCAATGTTCCTCTTCATCTGAGCAAGTATAATCTCCTGTTTCCTCTTCTTCACATCCTTATGCTAGCACAGCAGGACATCCATAAAACGGAAAGAAAAGTTCTCTTGTTATTGTAGCAAAATGCGTATTGGATTTCAGATGGCAGTTCTTGTACTCAGTTCAAGTAGAAATAGGTGTAACTTGAACCTAGAGGATAATAATCCTTGTATTTTTCTTCCCTGTTAACTTTACTTACTTTCAAATCCCCTGTACGTGCTAAGACCCAGAACAAATTGTCCTTCCCCAGCAGTGCTTGCATGAGAAGGTGACATAGCAGGAAGATTCTCATCTCTTCTCTGAGAAGAAAGCCTTCTTTTTGACAGCTGATATACGAAAGAAAAACCTCAACAAAACCAAACCAAAATACCAAACAACCAAACAACAGAAACAAACCACTAACACAGAGAAATCAAACACCTTTGGAAACTGTTATTTTGATATTGGTGTCCTCACTTTGCAGTTACAAGGAGTTCAGAGCTGTCGCATCCCTTGAATTCCTTCGAGTTCCTTTTGACTCTTTGTAATCTCTTCCTGATGCATCTGTATCATTGCATATAAGGAAAGTTAAAAAATTATCCATACTGATATAAAAAATATTTCATTTTTCAGTCTAGAAAGTTCTACTTTGTTTATAGCCTCATAAAAATAGTACTAAGTACATCCAAAGCAGTTGACAGTGACATTTCCCATTGTGTGGGGGATATCGTCTGCAGATATAAGGAAGCTATGAATGTTCATCACTTCCTGAAGAGTTACTGTAATCTACCTTTTGATACTGTTTAAACAGAATGACACAAAACGTTTTCTTTACTTTTTCTTTTAATATGAATTTAGTGGTCTGAAGGTAATGGTACATTACAATCTAAAATCTAGGTGACAAAGTTGTAGACCACTGATCAAAGTCTACCTATACCATAAAGAAAAGGTTACAGTCTGCTAATAGGCAAACAAACTTGGTGTTTGGCCACATGCTTTGAAATCTCATGCCTATTCTGTAGTGACCATAAAACGGAGTGTTCTAAATAGCATAGCCTAAAGATCTAATTTCTCTGAGCAATGAAGGTTGACCCAGGATGGATTTTGACTGACTATGTGGCTTTGGAAAGTAGTTTTAAAAAGAAAAGTCAGAAGCTTTTTTCCCTAAAAATGCTCAGGATCTGTATCTTTTACTGTTCTTTCTATAGAAGCAAAATTCTCAGATTTATTTAAAATGTTTCTTTTGGATGATAATAATGACATTATACTAGCTAGCAGAAAGAAAGAGTTCTTACTTTTGAATTACATGCAGTGGTATTTTATTGTTCAGACAATTCTGGAAAGATGTCAGTGTCACTTTAAGGACGTTTGGAATAATTTCACCATATTATGCTTTTGGAATGACAAAGTAAACAGAGATACTGTTAGAGTGTAACCATCTCTCTTCGGACCAGTACTTTTGAGAGTCAAAACGTATATTCAAATATTTGGGCTAGTATGCTAAAGGGAATACATGCTTCTGCAGTGCAGGACAAGGAAGTGATGCTCAAGTTGATTCCCAAGAAAATAGTTCTTGGGGAATTCTTGGGGAATGAGAGAGGCCCAAGCAGAGCGCTATCCTGGGCATAGCAGCACAACGATGTCATCACAGCATGAAACTGCTGACAGACACGCACTGCATAGTGCTCACCTGGACACCGTGGTTATTCTTTCCTTTCTCACTTCTATTATTTAATGTGCAAGTAGGTTTTGACCATGTATTAGTTGATGTTTCTTTGAAATTTTGAAAAATGTGAGGCTATGTGAATACGACTGTGGCAATCACTGACAGTGCAGCAATCAGAGACCATATTCAATTTGTTGAATAGATTTTTTTGTTTATAAAATTTTTACTTACTAAATTAAATTTTCATCAGAGTGAAGCATTCCAGGTATTACCAAAAGAGGACACCTTTCCACAGTGTTACCACTGTACAGCTCTAAAACTGCCAGTGTGTAAGGATGACAAAAGAGCAAGCTGCTACAGTCATATGAAACCAAGAGGAGGGAGAGAACCACTATGTCTCCACATCAGGAATTCCACACTGAGACTGTTCATCTTTGTGACTTTCTGAGCATCCAGCTTTCCAGGGATATGAAACTGAAAGAAAGTTTGCATTAATTTGATCATATATCTGACACACTGATCATAGCTCTTAGCTCTCCCTGAAGAACTATCTCTAAACATCTGATTGGAAACAGCAGGTTCAGAGGTTGTTCCTGACTGGAACTAGATAGTCAAAGCAAGAGGCAATATGTCTAGCCTCTGAAAGAAAACCTAAGAATGATGACATTTTAGGCAAAAAAAATCAAATGCAAATTCAGAAGCAAATATATAAGTTTTGTCATTTCTATTTTCCGTTAGCACTGGCTGAGTAGTGATGAGTAAGGAAGGCAGCATGAATGGAACTGCTATTAACACAGGTTGGGAGACAGAGGAAACCTCATGCCCAGATCACACATTTGCCACTCCAAACACATCTCAGGCTATCCTGCTGAAAGATGCAATGTCGTTTTTGGATGAGAGTTGTTGTTCAGAATGAGCATTGGAGGGAGCTGAAGGATACTGCAAGTACAGGAGGGAACTGCCAGGACCCAGTCTGCCTCAAAGTGGGCGTGTGTTGGGGTCAGAAGACACAGAAGACAGTCATTAAGAGAAAGCCCTTCCTCACAAGTTCTTATAGAATCATAGAGTGGTTTGGGTTGGAAGGGACCATGAAGGTCATTTAGTTCCAGCCCACCTACCATGGGCAGGGACATCTGCCATCCAACCAGGGTGCTCAGAGCCCCATCCAACCTGGTCTTGAATACTTCCAGGGATAGGGCATCTACTACTTCTTTGCGTAACCTGTTCCACTGTTTCACTTCCCTCACAGTGAAGAATGTCTTCCTTATATTTAGTCTAAACCTCCTCCCTTTCAGTTTAAAGCCATTCCCAAATGTCCTATCACTATGTGGCCCTGTAAGAAGTCCCCCTCCAGCTCTCTTGTACTGGAGATACTGGAAGGTGTCTCTAAGGTCTCCCCAGAGCCTTCCCTTCCCCAGGTTGAACAGCCCCAACTCTCAGCCCTTCTTCATAGGAAAGGTGCTCCAGCCCTCTGATCACTTTCATGGCTGTCTTCTGGACTCGCTCCACCAGGTCCATGTCCTGCTTGGACATGGCCCCCCTCTGGGGCCCCAGACCTGGATGGAGGTCTCCAGGTAGGTTTTTATGTGAGCAGAGTGGAATGGGAGAATCTCATCCCTTGTCCTGCTGGCCATTCAGCTTTTGATGCAGCCAAGGATCCTATAGTATTGAAGGTTATTCTTGAAAAGAAAATTAAACAAAATCATATACTGTTTATCAATGGTTATTCCAAAATCAAACCATCCAAAAGGATGGCCAGAACTACTGTGGTAGTGCAGTCTGAAGGTGATGCACAGGTTGTTCTGCTTTTTCATTTCTGTAACTCAGCCACAGGCTTTAACTTATGTGGGCCTCAGCTGTCTTTTGAATTGAACTAAAATAACCCTTTGGAGTCAAATCAGTTCCTGGGAGCTAATTCAGGCCCCTCTATCTACTGAAGACATATTCACCTTCCATCTGGAAGGAGATGGTCTGTCTGAGTAAGGACTACAGGCATTGCTTCATAGGTGTCATCAGCTCTTGCTGACAACAAACAGCTTCTTTCTCCACCCTTTCCCACTAGCTTGATTAGGGATGTTTGCAGTCCTGCAGCTTAGCCAGGGCAATGAAATCAGGATCTGGCCCACAAAGTCTGCAGCAGTCCTTGGAGCCTCACATAGCCCTTGTGGGACCCAAAGGTCCTGCCTTCTTTATTTTGGTGCTTTCCAGGCTGTGAAAGAGTTTCACCTCCTCTACTGAGGAAAAACCATATTGTTATTCCTTCAGGCTTGTGTTGCAAGGTTAAGCAAAACTACAGTCCAGAGTTTAACAAAATGAGATAAAGTGAACCACTAGCTTTGCATCTTCTGGCAAAACTTCCTTCTCACAACCAGTTTCCCCCACTGTCTTTCTCTGGGTCTATGGATGTGATTCAACCTTCAATCTTCCTGTAGGTGATTTATTCCTAATTACATTTTGTAGAAGCTGGAGTCCACTTCCAAGCCCAAGATTGTTATGGAGATGGCAATATGAGAATAGATGGATCGAATACTTTAGGAAGAAACTTGTTGTGAGTGTACTCAAAGACTGATGAAAAAGACACTTGTACGTAACTGGTGATAACTAACTCCAAACCATGATTCTGTCCAGTCCAATTTCCACTTTTTCCCTTGTCACTAACAACTGGAGATGTGTGGATACACCTTGTGCAAATGTGCCTGCAGTGCAGAAACAGAGGAGGGTGCATTTTGCTAACACATTTCAAACGGTGGCAGAAATAGAATGGACCGAACTTTTCCAGGGAAATGAGTCATCTGTTAAAACAATGCACTTTCATGTTGCATAGAACAGCTTGTGAGCTCAGCCTCAATTCATTACATAATTTCAGCCCTTCCCAAATTTTTGGTTATTTTGCAACTTTGAGATAAAATAGTTTTATGCTACTGATGATATTTCAAAGCTATACTACCTAAAAATTTAAAAGAAGCAAATAAAATATTTCAGGTCAAACAAAGTATTTTCTTTGACTAAAACACGAGGAGACTTACAAAAGTGGTTTTTTGATTATTGAAGCAAACCAGTTTATTTGTAATCTGATGTCCAAATGTAAATTTCTATTACTGAGAGACTTCAGGTGAGATATATTTCTCCAAACACTTAGTGCTGATCACCATATCTGGTAATCTTACTACTAATACAGCTACCCTGATTGTAAATATTTGTAGGATTTGATTCTTGGGCATTTAGATATTTTTCTTGGAATAAAGATGTACCTTCAAATATGTTCTTTATGTTTTGAAAAGGAAGGTACACAATTTTTCTAGAGGGATCTGACTGGGACAATGGGTATTTTGACTGGGAAATTGAGGTTTGTATAACCAGTTCCTTGTCTTTGAAATGAGATAAGGTGAATGTCAAAACTTTTAAAGGCTACATCAAAACATGGCTTGAATGCTGAACTCCTTGTGGTCTCACAAGGTCAACCCTGGGCATTAACAGGATGTACCTCTGGCTTCGTCTTAAACCAATAGTAAGGATAGTAAATGCAAGACTAAAATGACACAATTTTAAGCTGTACCTGGACAGTCAGCCCTAACTTGTACTCTCTGCAGTTCAGCATATCAGATGTACTTCTATAGCAATCAATTTTTGCAATATTTGCTTTTACCATTTGTACTGGATGTACTTACTGTGGCTGAATGTGCTTCGTGGCAAACAAGTGTTTTTGTTTGAATCTTCCTCTACTCAGTAGACCCAGACCAACCTTATTCCCTACTTTCTGGATTGTTGCCAGGAGAATGTAATCTACAAGGAGAAATTAGGACACATCAATTTAGTGGGCTTAAATAGAAATTCAGTGGAAGAAAAATTACAGTCCTTTCATCTTTTACTCTTCCTAAAAGCCTAGCTAAGAGGAAACAAAAAAGAAATTATATGGCAAAGAGTGGTTCATTAGAATCCAGTCCAGAAAATTCAATAGCTGTGCAGCTGTGTTACATGAAACAGTGAAGCAAGCACTTCCTCCAGTTAGGACCTAATCATGCAAAACCCTGTTCCCTCCTGAGAAGTCCCAGGACTTCTTAAGTTAACTAGCATTTAGTGAGGATGCCAGACTTCTGTTGTTGAAAGAATAGATTTCTGGGTTGCATTTCCCACTGTGAATCTCTTCATGTTCTGAAATCAAATTTTCCAGCCCAGTTCCTCAACTCTAGATTTGACAGGAGTTACACAAACATGAGACTATTGAGTTCTAAATGACCTTGTTATGGAAATGATCTCTACACAGACCTGCAGTGTACTTAGGCTTGACCATTAGATTGCTAATGAATACATTCATTCTTCACAGCTTGTTGAAGAGCGTTTTCAAACTATGTTTGCTTCAAAACTGTTTACTTTGACTAATCTGAGTTTGTCAAGTGTGATTTGTCACACCGCTCACAGTGCATAGCTGTGCTTCCTGGCTTGGCAGCAAAACTTTTGCATAACACAGGGACCCAATTATGCTGAGTTTTGTGTTCAAAGATGCAAAAGTGTAATTATATGCAGTGTCTGATAAGGACTTTGCTGAACTCAAAGGCAATGAAGAGAGATACTTTCGTGTTCTCTGATTCACAGGATAGTTCATTAAAAATTGCATTATTTTACTCTTCAGGTGTGCATCCTTGTTTGTGTGGGGTGAACTTTTGCTTGATGGACAGCAATTAGTCTTTGAGCAATAAATGATTTACATCAAGCAAAAGGAAGGATCAAGCAACTATTTAGAAATGCTGATTGTAATGAAAAGCTATTTGCTTTGACAAATTGAGATTACAATTTTCTCTCTAAACCTATAGTTTCTCATTTATGGCAAATTACCATGACCTCATCTCAGATCTACAACGCCACTGATCTTCACATTCTCTGCCTTGTTGAACCTCCTTATGAAACAACATGGATATGTCTTTCTTCCCACTCTTTACACTATTCAGTGAAATGAGCCACTGAGTGTTGCCCCTCAGCCCTGTTGCCCGCAGTCTCGTGTGGTTTATGTCACACCTCTATTTCTAGCAGCTCGCCTTCACTCTCTTCTCCTAGAATCTTTATTCAGTTGTTCATGGGCAGTATGTGAGATCCCTACAAGATACAAACTCAGAAAATTCTAGAATGTTTAAGTTTTCCCAGTGATCCCTCTTGGTTATTGTAGTGTTTCTCCTTATTAATTCTTCAAAATACATTTTTATTATTCTCTATATTCTCCACCAGGCATTCAGCTTTATGCCAGTTAAATTTGTATACCTCCATGGGGTTTTTTTAAATTTTCTTTTGTGGATACATTGGAGGATGAGTGGGCAGACGAGTATGAATCAGTTGGATGGGGAACTTCTCCCTGTCTGATTGCTCCATCAGTGTCTACAAGCTCGTGAGCAAGATAACCCTCTAGTATTAGCTGGTCACATAGGCTTTTCCTATTGAAAAGAAGGACAAACAAACAACACTAGGAAATGATTTATTCTGTCCTAAAATAGGCAATAGAAAATGCTTCAGACAGCTGAGACAAACTGTAGAAAATATTAAGTCATGGGTCCTGCCTTCCTCCATAATGGGGATTATATCATCTGTTTCAGATCCTTAGTTCAGATCTTTTTCCAAGATCGTGACACCTTTCAGCTTCTATGCCAAACTTTGAGAGAGCAAAGTGTTTAATAACTACTTTATTATTTTGTAAAAGAAAAAAGTTGCTTACTTTGTAGAGACTTCCTTGCCTATTTAGGATCATTTATGTTGGAAAAGATCACAAAGTTCAACCATTAATGTAGCACTGCTGTGTTCACCACTAAACCATGTCCCTAAGGACCACATCTACATGTCTTTTAAATACCTCCAGGAATGGTGACTCCACCACTTCCCTGGGCAGCCTGTCCCAATGATCCACAATCCTTTCTGTGAAAAAAATCTTCCTGTTTTCCAGACCTCCCTTGGTGCAACTTGAGGCCATTTCCTCACATCCTATTGCTTCTTACCTGGGAGAAGAGAGTGACCCCCACCAGGCAGCTGTAGAGAGTGATGAGGTTCCCCCTGAGCCTCCTTTTCTCCAGGCTAAACACCCCCAGCTCCCTCAGCAGCTCCTCACAGGATTTGTGCTCCAGCCCCTTCCCCAGCTCCGTTGCCCTTCTCTGGACACGCTCCAGCCCCTCAATGTCTTCCTTGCAGTGAGGGGCCCAGAACTGAGCACAGGATTGGAGGGGTGGCCTCAGCAGTGCCGAGTACAGGGGGACGGTTACTGCCCTGCTCCTGCTGGCCACAGCACTGCTGGTCCAGGCCAGGCTGCCATTGGCCTTCTTGGCCACCTTCTTGGCACATTGCTGGCTCCTATTAAGCTGCTGTCAACCAGCACCCCCAGGTCCTTTTCCAATGGGTAGCTTTCCAGCCACTCTGCCACAGGTCTCTAGCTTGGGGAAGTTTGAGACTTACTAATCTGGTGGTTTTGATTCCATTCCCTTTCACTAGAATCTACTGCCAGATGTCATTTCACCAAACTTATTCCATCTCACATCAACCTCTTCCATTTTAAAGCTTACCATGCATTCCTTCTCCCTTTTTCTTCCTACAACTTCTTTAGAAATTGCCACAGGCTCCTTAAACAGATATTTCTTAAACAGTTCTCCTCGTGTTTCCCATCTTCTTTATCTGCCTGTTCTGGTAGCCTAAATATTTACATTACTAATGGGAAATGAAGTAAATGAGAAGGTGTGTGTTCAGGTGCAACATTCTGCTATGGTTAAAACTTTTTTCCATGGAAATGAAAATTAACACTAGTAGTCAAAATGTTAAATTGACCTAGCACTTGAATTTTTACAATTTTGATTCTCTGCTAGTAGTGGAAGAAAGCACACATTAAATACCTAAATAGTGTGTATTTTACTTCAGTCACTTTTTTTTTTTCTACAACAGGGCATTTTGTAAACTTTTGCATTGCTTGATAGTTTCTATTCTATTCTAGGACTTATAAAAGGCATGGCAGAATCCTTGTATTTAAAAAAATGTACCTTAAATGTTGCATGTTCTGTAAGTTTCTCAACACACCATGCTGAAGGTCACTCTCAACTGTTGTTTATGATTTAAACAATAGACAGATTGTATCTGTTTATTTAAAGTCTCAGATAAGAAGAAATAGAACTACATCCTTTTCCTTTTGTCTGTGTTTTAGACACAGACAAATTTGGAAACCTTCAGTGGCTGATGAAAATTGTGGAACTTTATGAAGATCAGAGAAACTTCTTAAATACCTTTATCAGATACAAATGAATGTATTTTAGCATTGAAGAGGCATCCTGTAGCCTTCTCCTGGGTGTAGGATTCAGTGTTCATGGGAAAGTTCAAAGCAGGAGAAGGAAATTACTTCTCTTATAAAGCACGCTCATCTAGAGATTGCCTTTTCTTCCTTGTTACTGGTAAAAATAAACCAGAATGCTGGAATTAAAGTATTTGTTCTCCTCTCTGCTTTCCAGAATGGACAGTGTAATATTTACTGCATCCATTTCTGAAGAATACAACACTTTTGTCCCAGACAACTAACAGGATCAAGGTTAGTTTTACCTGAGGACTTGGACTGATCATTTCTAAGTGATGTAAATTACATGAAATCTTGAATATATTTGTCCAAACACTAAAGTTATTTGCCAGGGCAGGGCCTATCGTTTACGTGCTCTGCCTTGTACTTCCCAGTGGATGTCACTGGCTGTCAGGGAGAACTTGAATCACATCAACTAGAGCAGTATCCTTTGTATCTTAAAATCAGTGTCAGTTTTGCTGGAGATATTCAGTGGGGCCAGGATAGATTTGATTTCTTATGAGATCTGTTAAGAAAGGGGAAAAAGATTTCTTGATGGCACATTTCCTGTTTACTTTGCACAGCAGCCAGGAAGGGTAGGGGGTGTCTGTCATGCTAATGTTAAATAAATTGTGTTATGTTTGCAGCCTGAGGTGTTATGCAGAGGATCTATGGTGGTTGGGATCTTGAGAAGAAACTGCATCTACTTAATTTGACATTTGTGTCCATTTTAGGTCTTGCTCTTATGGTGGATTTTGTTCTTTTGGTCACTTTCACCTGTTTTATTTCAACTCCAGAGGGTATGCATGAGATTTACAGTGCCATAAACAAAGAGAGAATTAAGACAGTGTTTAAATGAAGGTCTCTGTTCTTCACATTTCGTTGTGCTTGCTTAGCTTTGCACACTAAAGTACTTTCAGGGACAACAGCAAGACTGCTCTGAGGAAACTTATTTTGTCTGTGTATGACCATTTGCAGAACTGAAGTCTAAGAAAGAACACTCCCCTACTTGAGAATGTAGGTATAAAGAGGTGCGTATGAGGAGGGATTTGCTGGGATTGGCACCCTTTATGACTTCCTCAAATTTCACCTTGGCCTTCAGAATGAAACCCTTGGGTTCACAAACATTAGCTTTGTATTAGTGTTCCATCCACCCCTTAATGCATCTTCGCATTTCCGTATTAAACCAGGTGATGCTGTTGGCAGCAGGCCCTGTTGGGTAACATGAAACATGCTTTAGTGCACGGAGTGCAGACCTTTAAAATGGAACTTGTTCATTCATGCACACAGAATTACAGAATCAGACAATGCTTTGGGCTGGCAGGGACCTTAAAGAACATCTGATTCTGACTCCCTGCCATGGAGAGAGACACCTTTCATTAGACCAGCTTTCATCCAATCTGGCCTTGAACACTCCCAGGGATGGAGCATCCACAACTTCTATGGGCAACCTCTTCCAGTGTCTCATCACCCTCACAGTGAAGAATTTCTTCCTAATATTTAATCTAAAACTTCTTCCTTTCAGTTAAAAGCTATTGCCCCTTTTTCTATCACTACATGCCCCGGTGAAAAGACCCTCTCCAACTCACTTGCAGGTCCCCTTTAGGTACTGGAATGCAGCTATAGTTCATCCCTGAAGCCTTCTCCAGGCCGTACAACCCCAGGTCTCACAGCCTGTCTTCACATCCTCAAGGGAAAGTGGCCCAGGAATGCTGTGATTTTGGTATGTGGGCATGTTTTGGTTTAACACAACCTCTGTTTTGGTGGGGGCAGGAGAAGCCACAGAGGTGGCTTTATGAGAAGCTCCTGGAAGTTTCTGCTATGTCCAGCAGAGCCAGTTGCTGAAGGCTCTGATGATGCACGGGTTGCTGGCCCAATTGGAGAAGCTGGTGGTGCCTCTGTGATGACGTATTTAAGAAGGAAAAAAATGTGGACATTCTCCTTTTCTTTGGAAGGTTGGGGGGGGACTGTGTGGCCAGAGCCCTCCTGGGGCCAGGAGGGGGTGGGAGGGGACACATGGCTGGGGCCATGCGGTTGCCACCATTTCTGCATGGCTTGCAGAGCACTTTACCCGCTTAGCCATTTTCTGCCAGCCGTGCTGCACACAGAAGGGCAGAAGCAGTGGCAGCAGCTTCTCCTTTTCAGCACTCTGCATGAAGAGAGGTGCTGAACAGAGCCGGCGCCGCGGTGGCTGGCACTGCCCATGCGGTGCTGACAGGGACAATGTAGCCAGCGACAAAAACATGGCGAGCAATTCCCCAACATGGAATCCAGATGAGATCAACTTCTCAGCAAAATACCTATGGACTACAACTTTATTCTGAGTCAGAGAAAAGGAAAAAGTGAAGACACATGAGCAGAACCAATATGGCAGCAGCGAAATCAGTGAAAAGAAGGAGAGGGAGGGAGTTCTCCAAGCGTCGGAGTCAAGATCCATCTGCAAGCCATGGTGAGGACTATAGTACAACAAATTATTTCCCTGTAATCCATGAAGTGCATGGGGGGATACAGAGATCCATTTGCAGCCCATGAATGAGAAAAAGTGCTCATGATGGAGCAAGTGGATGCTGAAAAGCTGTAACCTAGTGAGGAACTTGAACAGAGAGAGAAGACCCTTGTTTTCAGAGATAGAGGGCCCTTGTTTACAAACTACATCAGCTTATCCTTAAAAGAATAAGCTGATGTAGTTTGTAAACAAACAATGATCTAATGACCCATATAAAGCAGTTTTGGGAAGACTGTCTCCTGTGGGAGGGACTCAAGTTACGGCAAGTTCAGCAGGACTGCTGTTTGTGAAAATAAGAACCACGCTAGGGAAATTCCAGAGAAAACTGTCTCCCGTGGGAAGGACCCCTTGGCACAACAGAAAAAAAGAACTCCTTTCCCCCAATAAACTGAAGAAAGATTTTTTATGAAAGACTGACCAAAACTCCATGCTTTGTCTCCCTGCATTTTCAGTGGGAAAGAGACTGGGAAGAAAAAGGTATTCTAAAGGTTTATTTTAATTCTCATTACCCACTTTTAACTCTGTTACTAATAAATTTTCTTTGTTCTGTTTAAGTTTTATACTTGTTTTGCCTTAGAGTGTTTTTCCCTTAATCCTTATCGCAATTCATGAAACCTTGGTTTTGTTTTTCCTTTCTCTGCTCAACTGTAGCAGAAGAAAATGAGTGAATGACTTCTTGTGAGTACCTGGTGTTTAGTCAGCATCAAACCACGACAGGGCACTGCAGAGGTACTTGTTTTTGAATGGGAATTCAGAGTAGTACTGTAGCAGTGCCATCATTCAAGGAGCAGTGGGGGGTTTTTCCTCCAGCATCTGGTGTTTTTCCCGGGTTAGCTGATGC
>VXAC01007302.1:238124-264824 GCA_013399225.1 Rhipidura dahli | reverse complement strand
ATATATGTATATATATGTATGTACTTATAATATATATATATATATCTTTAATGTCATCAGTTTCTGAGTGAGGGAGTCTGAGAGACAGTAAAACACAGCACAAACTCTCCTACATTCCTGTTCCATTTGGGGGTAATGAACACAGCATGATAGCTTGTAAGATTTTTTTAGAGTCTCTCAGTCCCAGTAATGTGATGATCAATTTATGGAGGCTGAGAAGAGCCCCCCTGCATGGGCTGGGCTGTTTAGTCCTCATTCTGCTGAGATGTTTGTGTAACGATTTTCAGCTGAACTTGTTCAGTGAACAAGTTTTACACACAGGCTGTAAGTCACATTGCTTGTACTCTCCCCTTCCAAACCAAAAGACAGACGGCAGCCAAAAAGATACCCAAAAGAAGCAACCAAAGGCGGAGCTTGGCAACCTTGTCTAAGATTTATGGAGGATGAGAACAGTAATGCTATGAGATGAATGGCCACACAGTAATAATTGTTTGGCTCCTAAAGGGAACCCTAAAGGGGGTGGACAAACACCAACCTGTCATTGCTTTTCAAGAGGAACCTAAAGAACGCAGTGAGGACTCACAGCAGCTATGGTTTCTTTCCCCCTGGGCTGCACACAAGAAATCCTGGGCACACAGCTACCTCTTGACACATTCCTTGTGATTCTTGCGAGTGTTCTGGCTCGAGCAGGTGAGCGAGTGACGCCTGTGACAGATATCACTTCTCCTTCGGAAGGTCTCACCCTGAATCTAGTTATGTTAACTGCTGAGACAACCATGGACATAACCTAGGCAAGCAGTCCATGGTCTTGCTTCAAACACAAGGAATTACTTCAGGGCAATTTCCTTAATTCATTTTGGAACTGAACAGGGTGAGTTTTTTGCTTAAGTTTTTTAAAAGCAGTCCTCAACAGGGAACTATGAAGAACATGAATGTGGAAAAGTAAGGCTTGGGAAAGTCAGAAGCAACTGTAGCAGCTACTGAACTTCATTAGTGCTTCAAAAATGGCTTCTGACACTACTGGGCAGTGACAGATGCTTGTTAGTTCATTTGCTTGTCTTTGGCTTTCAACTTGATTCCCAAATTTTCTTGAAAGCTGCCACTCATGTTTTTTGGCAGCATAGTGCTAAACAAGAGAGTGTAGAGGATAACCCTTACAACTGATACACGATCACTGAATGAACATTAATTGAATATTACAACTATACTTTTGGTTAGGTCAAAGTCAAAATCAATGTCAGTAACAGGATGTCAGGAACAAGAACAGAAGTGTGGATGGATGGAGGGATGGATGGATGGATGGATGGATGGATGCTTTTTCATAATCCACCAGGAAAGAATAAAACACATCATAATCCTGGTTTTTGCTCTTAGATTTTTATGTGCTTTTTCCTATCCAGTGCCCAATTTTTTTGCAAACATGGTCAATCCTTTTTGCTTCATTGTTTCCCCCTGTAAGTATTCAAGTTTATCCAAACAAAGGCAGTACAAGGAACCTAGAGAAATTCTGCCTCTCTTGCTGGAGGAGCTGCTGTCTGAAGCCCTATTTCTAAATCCAAGATTTACTTTCATTCTCTGTCAGACAGCGTTGATTACCAAGTTAGAGAAATTGATTCACGAGGAAAGGTTAAGGAGCTAAATACAAATAGCTTGGCTGCACGATGACTAAGACAGATGGGAACATCATAATAGGCTGCAGACTATGATTGCACTGAGAAGGAAGGGCCTCTGGGGAAAGGCATAAAACATAATCTGGCTCATTTCGAGTCTTCCAATTGTCACCAGAACCATTATGGTGAAAAGGGAAGCAGGTGGCTGCTTTACATAGTGTTTTGAATTTAAACAAGTCTCAGCAGAAGTGCTTAGTCAGTTATGGGTTATCACAAGAGTGCAATATTTGCCCTGCTCCTTTAGATCAAAGCTCCACCCATCTGCAAATCTTGTCTCCTGCAATGCCATGAATCTGATGCTCTGGAGCTGAGCAAATATGCAGGGTTCCTCCCCTTGGTCTTCTCCCAGTTCCCAGAAGTTTGTGGCACAGGGTTTTCTTGAAGTTTTATTAAGACCATTACATTTAACAACTACAAATTAACCCAGCCCTCCATTATCCCTCTACTTTTAAGCCCATTATTATTTTTGACACTGGAAGTGATTTCCCCAGTTTAGTTATGCATGGCATGCAACTGTTGTCTAATCAGTAGATTGTGTGTTCTTGGCTGTTATGTTGAAAGATTCAATGGTTGTTTTTTCAGTCTTACAGAAAAAAGGCTTTATTTCGCTTGCCTTTTTTTCTAGGCTGTGTGGCCATGGTCTGTGTGGTCACTTTTCTTAAATTCCTCCCCTAAACAGCTATTCCACACTTCCCATTACATTTGTTGCCTTTTTTTGTCCCCTTCTAAAAATCAACTATGTATTTTCATTATATTATACATCTGGGGTGCACCCAGTGTTCAAGATGTAAGGCTGTCATAAACTGTGATTTGTGAATTTTTTGACAGCTGCTGAGCAGGGATGACATTCACAATGCTATATTGTGACATAGCATGTCTTTCCTACATAGTGGTAATAAATCATATTGTGTTTGTGTCAGTGTGGTTGTTTTGTCCCAGATGTTTTACCTTGAAGCACTGGATGTTGAAAATGGGTTATTTTCTCTCCCACTCTAATATTTGGAGATGTGCAGCAGGGGGAGATAACTCTTTTACTTCCCTGTCACCAAGTATAAGAAAAAATATTTCTCTTTCCTCATCCAAAGTTAAGCTTTCATGGAGATGGTGGATTTTAAAAGGGTAACTCTTGCCTTGGTGCAAGAGCCAGAGCCATGGACAGGCAAAAATTCTTATTTTTAATGTTCTTTCTCTGTGTGCAACAGCTTGCTTCATTCAGGAGCAGGCATAATGTGAGAAAGACAAAGAGTGGAGGATTTTATGGGTAGAAAAGAGGGAGAGAAGGAGCAGATTTGCAGAAGGGAAGACAACAACAGAGAAAAGGCAAGTCTGTTCACTGCAGCAATGCTTTTGGTAAAATATCCACAGATTATTTTAGACCATGTGGGATGCACAGAGCATTGATAGGGTTAGCAGCTACTCAGCACAACTCTAAAAGCAAAGTTCAATTAAACCCATGTACAAGTTGCCTGAGTTTGCAAGGAGCTTTATCAATAAGTGCACAAACCTTTATTTTGTAATGAATATAACTTTAACCTAGAGAGTAGCATACAGGAGTTCTAAAATCTCTCTGATAAAACCTCTTTAAAACTGAAAGGACTCCAAGTTCCATTTACATCAATACCTTCCTAAACAAGCAGGACCTGTAGAAAAATGTGTTATTGCTAAAAATAAACAGTTTCTGTTCAAAGATACTCACAAGATTAGAAGAATACAGGAACCTGAGAAAAGGGGCAAAAGTACACATACATGGTTTGTGCTATTCAGTAGCTGTCATATTATATGCAAAAAGTGATGTTCAAGCAATTAACATATTAATGCTAACATCTCAAACTATAATTTAACTGAAGCTTTATGGCTGAGACACAATAAAGATAAATTGTCAGGCATTCACTGTTCTTTAGGAAATGTAAAAAGAGAATGCAACTTGAATATGTCATGGTGCTCATTTCACTTTATAATCTTCAGCGGCTTTGCAGAAAAAACTCTCAAATATCTGTATTTTGATCCTTCTGTATGTAAAAAAATACCTCCTATTGTTATGATTGTGATCTGCAAAGCCATAGCTGGATGACAAAGATTTCCCTAAGTAAAAACAAAACACTGCCTAGTGTACTAATATGTAAAATTGTTCATGAAAAGTGCTTTTCATATGAAATCCTAATTATAAATTATGATTTTCGACAAAATCATGACATGAATATAAACAGTCAAAATAATGCACTTATATTGACAGTACTGCAGCGAACATTGTGTGTAATATTTTCAAAACTGCTGACAAGCAACTCAGCTGGGTAATTTTATAAAAACTAATAGAATTACACCTTCACATTCATGAAATACTTTATAACTATGGATTTTATCCAAACATTTTGACATCCATTTTTAATGTCAACTATTTTTAAAATGAACTCTCCCCCACACAGTGCAAAAGAGACATTTGTAACCCCCCAAAAAAATAATCAACCTACCAAGCATTTAGTTGCAGGGTATCAACTGCCACTTATGACAAACTGCTTTCTCTACGTCTCTGTTTTCTTGTAATCAAATTACAAATGGAGGTCATGTGTTTTTTTCATAATATGTCACTGGATTCAGAGAGAACCACTGTAATTTGATATGCTCCAAATTTCTGTGCTTTCTTTCACTGTCTACCCTAATGAGGAAAAAGACAAATGTAACACCATTTCCAGGTTTTTTCTTTATTTTAGAAGGAAATTTATCTCTACAGACCTGGATGTCTTTAGTATTATGATTTTGATTTGGAATGGTAAATTAAGACACTGATGAACATGAAACCTTTTTTTACATGAAGGAAAAGATGCATGAGCTATTTTTCTGTTTTGCTCTCTGGGAACAATTCCAAGCTCTCCTGGTTCATATACCACTGTGAAATAAGACAGTTTGAATACTGAATGCAATCTCTTTCCTTTTGCAGTATATTTTTTGTGGTGTCCCTCATTTTCAGGGTTCATGGACTTCATGATAAATAAAAAACAAAAGCTAAATATTACTTTGCAACTTCCATTTTAAAACCACTTGTACTTTTATACAATGCTTCAGAAGGAAGAACAGCGAAGCTGCCTTCTAATTAGTCTTTCATGTTCCTGGAACTACAAGGAATGCTGAAATACAAGTGACATTGGGATACATTTGTTTATGCCATATTCAGGATTGACTTAACTTTTTAACTCTTATGATTTTTTTTTAATGTTCTTGCTAATTCTTTTCTGTTTGACAGAATATCAACCAATAAATGAGGTCAAAGAAATCAATTATCCACTGTATCACCACAGTATTTTGTGTATTTAATTTTTTCTCTAGACAAAGTCATGTGCTGTTCTACTTCTTTTCTTGTGCATCAGGCTTAGATTACTCATCTTTGCAGCCAGTCCCCTAAAAGTGTAGCCTATTTGTCATCTCTCATTTGCACTGACAATATCAACAACAGTTTCTGCTAAACCCATAGTTACAGCCTCCATTAACTTATATTTTAAATTTACTGACAAGTATCATGTGCTGCCCTCTTTCTTGGAATAATACAAGTTTTAGATTACATTGGGATTTTTAAAAATGTTTTTTTCCAGATCTATGTTCAAAGCATCCTTATTGTTCTTTTTCACTCTCTCTTTTGCAAGTGGTGACTACCAAATCCTACAAGAATATTTAAGCCACTGCCAGTTTTTTCCATTGACCTTTGAGTTGAAATGCTGAATGTCTTTGCAAAGCTCAAAACATTAGCCTGACTGATAATTGCAAACAAAAATTAGAGTCAGAGCAAAGCGACTCTTCATGAACAAACCACAAAATTGCAGTAAGAGCAAGTGCTGTTGAAAGTATTGGATGAGACTGAAAGAGCCAAGGGGAAGTGCCTTGGAGCATTGCTTTCAAAGCCAAGTTGTCGGATGTGTTAAGATTTCAGTGGAATCTGGGGAATTCAAAGGAGAGCATGCTGCTGGCATATTGACGTGCGGGCTAGCCGAGCCAAACCACCCTCGAGCTCTTCGGGTCTCATTTAATAACTTACAGCACTAAAAAGCGCTCAATGGGACACAAGGCCCGTGTCTCTAGGAAAAGATGTTTGTTTGTTCTTTCCAGGACCTTCTCATTCTTAAAGACGAGCACTTAAAAGACTGAGCACTGTTCTCAGTGTCCAGCTTTACCACAAGCAAGGCCAGACAGATCCACTTTGGCTCAGGGAACAGTAATTAGTTTTTCTACCATAAAAGCAGCTCATTCAGCTCCTTTTTCCTGAGATACAGAGAAGCAGTTTTTCTCAAGCAAAGGGAACTTACTTGTCTGTATGTAAATGCACCGTATTTTTCTCTGAAGTTTCTTTCCAAAGAAGCACTTGCTACAAACAAAAATCATTAGTGTTTACAATATCTAAAAGGATCAATAAGGATTTGGATTTTGAATATATTTGTCTGGCTGCTACTGAAGCTGCATGCAATGTTTATAACTTGAATTGAAAGATCCTGACAGCTATTTTGGTAGTCATGGAAGACCAAAGACATGGAGTGAGCTGGGATGGACACACAGTGGGAAGATTCTGAACCTGAGGCTGCTGCTCTTAGGGGTGCTGAGTAATTAATAGAACTACAGTGAGTGTGCTTTCAGAGTCAGTGGCCTCTTTTCCAATGGTTTTGGTGGAAATCCCAGTCAATTTCTTGGAGGAATGCCATGTAAAAAGATGTTAGCATTTGGCCTTCATATTGTATTTACATGCACAATGACCATCATATGAAGAACATGAAAACCCTGGGAAAGATGTGACTTTATCAAGGGGGGGTTAATTTCACCTAATGCTAGTAATCTAAAAGGTCAGTATCTCACCTAAGCTCATTGTTTGGTCTCCTTCTTATCAGCAGGAAAGGCAGCAAGAGAGAACCTTTTGCAAAAGGTGATCTATCCTACATACCTCAGACATCCATCTCAGGATGGAGTGGGTGAGTTGCCTGGAGGTGCCTCTTTTCTCCTCTGTGATTAGACTACTATTCTAGGCAACACTTGAATTTCTGATTGGCTAAAGTAAACTGAACTCCAGGCATACCTGTCTAAACAGCAGAACACATTTTGCTGTGTTTTTTATCATAGTAACTTTTCGTACCGTGCATTTTTACCATTCACTCTTCTACAACCATCTGAAAGGGCGTTGTAGCGAGGTGGGGGCTGGCCTCTTCTCCCCAGTAACAAAAGTTGGGATGAGTGGAAATAGCTTCAAGCTCTGGTAGGGAAGGTTTAGGTTGGGTGTTAGGAAAAATTTCTTCACATAAAGGGTTGTCAAGCATTGGAACAGGCTGCTAAGCATAGAGGTTGAGTCACCAGCCCCAGGGGTATTTAAAAGATGCATAGATGTGATGCTCAGGGACATGGTGTAGTGGTGGCCTTGGCAGGACTGGGTTAATGGTTGGACTTGACAATCTTAGATGTCTTTCCCGACCTAAATTATTCTATGATTCTGGGATTTGGGTTATATTATTGCTAATAAAATATTTAAAAACTACTCTTGCACTTTGTCAAATTTTTAAAATTAAAATGATAGGGAATAAAATAATAATATTGATTCTTAAGTTTATTTAGCTTCTTAGTTGGATTATGTAGTATGTTTTCATGCAGATAAAGGCTTAACAGGAAGTAAAAAATATTGTTATGTGTGGAACCAGGCAAATTATGCTTCCTGGTGTCAAAAAATACAGAAGACTTGTTTATAAACAAGTAAAGAAAACATTCCTCTTTCTAAGCAACACATAAATATATCCTGTCGTCTACTCTAATAATTGCAATATCTCTGGAAGCCCTCAGGCATTTTACAAGCAATACAAAGGATGCAAAGCACTACAGCAATAGTATTTCCTTTTTTTTTTTTTTCTCAAAAAAGCTCATCTGTTTCATTTTTAAATAGGTGTGATCCTCCCTTAGGCTGGCTGTGTTGTACTCAAGGTGGGTTTTGCCATTTGCTGTGATAGGACACAGTTCCAGATAACTGGTCTCTTGTTGCAGGCAGCCCAGTGTGGGCAACCTTGGGAAACAGAATTTACATTCCATTGTCATGTGCTGGCAGATAGAGTCAGGTAAAGAGGCAAGTGATGTGTACCTGAAGCAGGCAGTGAGAGAACAGAAAGTGTGCTATTACAGCTGCTTGATGAATGGAATCACGGTTGGGAATGATCACCAGCAACTGGTAAGGCAAATGAACATAGAAACAATAAAAACTAAAGACTGGGGGACTCTGGGCAAAGCCTTAGTAAGCTTTTGTGGGTTTTGTGCCTTCTAAAGGGTAAAGGTGTAAGCAGGAAATCTCCCATGGGATGGATATGTGGGGAGTGAACATGCTGTGTTTGGACTCCAACAAGCTACTGACATTTTGGCTGGGATTTTCCAGCTCTCAAAGGCCACAGGAGTAAGGTCTGTCCTGAGAACCCACAGCCAGGTGCTCTGGTTGGTCCATGAAATAGTGGTGTCCTGGGCCACCTGTGTACCTGGATCTCTTGACAGCAGTGTTGTGAAGGACCTAGAGTTGATGCCAACCCTATCACCTCACATCATACAATAGGTGAAATGATTTATAGATCAATAGCTCAATCCAGTGATTGATACTTCAAAGGGCATCTCTGATGACTGCAGTAGTGCCACAGTCATGCTCCAGATTTGAAAAGGGAAAGGGTATAGAAGCTACATCTGAACTGGGAGCATCAATGCTCCATAAAAAATTATGTATTCTTGGACTCCTCAGCTTCCAGGTTGAGGGCCATGGCTATTATCACCAGTCTTGTGAGCTGTCTCAGCAAGTATCCAACTTATGCAAGTTGATACTGCAAGTCATACTTATGCAGTTGAATTGCCTGGAGTACCTGCCTGCATCATTTCCTTGATAGCAGGAAGAATGGGGAGGGAAGGGGCAGCAGTAGCTATGACTCTCAGAAGGGGATAGTTATTACATTCTTTGAATATTTGAGTAATAAAATAACCATTGTGATCAGTTAAAAATGTATAAAAAACCACTTGCCTTCAGGAAAATAATGTTCAACTTTCATTTCCTCCAGAGACAAATATCAATTCAGAGGAGCAGGAGAAGATAGGATGGAATGAACCTGGTTCCTGTAAGACTGTGAGGTCATCATCATGTAATTCTAGATATTGTTGCAAAAGCTGGAATATTAAATCTCACTGGGTGGAGAGATGGATGCAGTCCAAAGGTAACCTAGAGGGAAATAAGATTGAACTAATGAAAGCCTGCTCTCTCAGTAGTATGTAAAGAATGTCTCCAATATTGTGCTCCCTAAAATAGTGTCTCTGGGCAATGTGAGAATAATCATAGGTAGAAATTACACTTCCTTCCTAAAATCACATGATGAAGAATAAAAATTGGGCCTGAGAAAACGTGATCTGTAGATTACAGCAAGCTGTCTCACTCTTAATGACATTTGAGTACCTTC
Organism: Rhipidura dahli; assembly: GCA_013399225.1. Classification (NCBI taxonomy): domain Eukaryota; kingdom Metazoa; phylum Chordata; class Aves; order Passeriformes; family Rhipiduridae; genus Rhipidura; species Rhipidura dahli. Next base: position 255,718 of record VXAC01007302.1, on the reverse strand, counting down.
TGAGATTTCCTGACACAATGAGATTTTAGACTGGGTTAGACAATGTCTTTATTTCCTTTAATTTTGTGGAACTGCTGATTACCACCTGATTTTCTTCCCTGTTCATATTTGGTTTTGTTGAGTTTCTTTATTGAAGTTGTTAAAGGAATATATTTGACTACATCTCTTTTGACAGAGCTATTAGATATACTTTCTTTGAAAAATTTAACTAAAATTTACTCAGGTGAAATAACCCCTGAGGATTATCCCTTCAATTTTCAAGCCAAGACTAGAACAGTAAATTTTAGGGTTCTCCTTAGGAAGTAGAACTTGTGGGAATTAATATTATCCTAAGGGTAAGATCACAGGATCACAGAATAGCTGAGATTGGAAGGGACCTTTGGATATCATCTACCCCAGCCCCTTGGCTCAGAACAGGGCTGGAGAGACCACAATGCTCAGGACCCCTTTATAAATACCTGCTGACTATGTCCAGTCACCTCCTTGTCCTCAATATATTTGGAAATGTTTTCAGGATCAGTTGCTCCAGCATCTTCTCCAGTTGAAGGCAGAAGTGACATTTTCTTTCTTCCAGTTCTCAGGAAGCCTCTCACAGTTGCTATGGCTTTCACAGTGGCCTCTTGGTGAGATCTGCCACCAACCTCAGTGTTTGTGGGAGAAGGGAGTTGCGCATATTCAGTTTGTTCAAATGTTCCCTAACCCACTCCTCTTCCTTCAAGAGCAGTTCTGCCTTCTTTACCCTCAGGAGTGGGAGAACTGATTCTGCACTTTCAGCTGCATCAGAGACATGCTTTGTTTGCACCTTAATACCTCTTATTGCAACAGTGTGCATGTTTAGCCCATTCTGACTCAGATTTTCAGCCTGTTGGCTGGTATGGCTTACAGATCACACCCAGCTTCCTATTCACACTTGTAGACTAGACTGATGGAAAAAAAAAGAAAAAAAAATACTGAAAACAGAAAAAATAACACAGTATTTCCCCCACAAATTTTAGAAGTGGGCTAATAAGACACTAGTTAAGTGCATGTACATTTTTGATAAAGGAAATTGTCAAAAAAGCTGGCCTAGTTTGAGAAATTGGCCTAGTTTGAGAAAAAATTCAGGGTCATGGTCTCATTTAGAGGAAAATACTTAAATGACAGGATGAAGAGGCATCTAATTTCATGGACATCTGAGCAGAATTAGTAAACTTGAACTAATTGTCACCATGTGGTGACTTCCTGGACTGATCTATAAAAATTTCTTGACTAGTTGCCACTAGTCATATAAGTGTGTTTATCTATTTTACTGAAGATGTTTTGGTGAATTATGCTTTATCTCATTTGTGCCACACCACTGTACCATGCTATCCACTGAAAAAAGAAACTTCAACCCCTCTTGAAAAAACCATTTAACATTGCCTTTGTCATATCTGTTTTCTACACTTACCCATTCCACTTTATCCCTCCTGACTATATTACCATTTAGTTTCATAATGCATAGGTGAAATATACTGCTCCATTTCTTTTTAAAGATCATGAGGCATCTTAGTAGCAGCCCTCTCATACCTGCCAGACCCCTGTTCTGGCAAATACAGTAAAACTCTCTCAAATGGAAGTTCCTTCCCAGAAATGACAAGTGTTTTAATGTAAAGTTACTTGCAGTGTAATATGATGAAATCTTTTCTGCCCTTTTCGAAGGAAGAGGCCGCTAACGGCCTGTGTACTCTCTCTTCCTAACAAGTCACTGGCATTTGAAATGGGAATGTTGAGACAGATGACAAGAGACATTGTTCACTGGTTCATTATCTAGTAAGTACAATTTAAATATATTTCCTCCTTCTTGTCCTACAGTGGTATTTCAGATGTGTCACTCTCCTGTTGTTCGCAAACTGATCAGTATTGACAAGAAGTAAGCGAGAGCGGAGCCTCTGCCACCGGGTTTTGATTCCAGATGAAATGCTAATGTGTCCTGATAAAAATCCCAGCTATATCTCCTTGCATAGAACTTACTTTCTCAATGTTCTTGTGCTACACTGCAGTCTACAATGGTATCCTCGAGTCACTTTGAGCATACAAAATATCCACATAATGGATAAACGTGTCCTGTATTGATCAAAATCATAGAACATGTTCCAAACGTTGCCTGAAAAAGATTGAAGTAAACCCAATTTAAAGCTTCACTGACTAATTTAGGACAAAAATGTTGGAAAAACATTGGGAAGCATTGCTGCCATCATTTTTACCGTATGCATTCATCCTCCTCTGATTACACGAGACCTTATTGTCTCCCATTTACCTTGAGAACAGAGTTAAGAATCTTGATTATGGAATGTGTCAGCTCCTTGCCCTTGCAAGATGTACTGTCTTTAAAATAGTGTGTGCTGAGAAAAATCCCAATAATCCTATACAAATGAAGAATGCTAGAGTTGCTCCCTTCCAAATGTTCTGGAGCTTGGGATAACCTACAGTTTGCCTACTGGGTACTGCACCAATACTAAAAGAGAAAGATTTCAAGTACATTATAGGTCATAAACCAGATAGATAATCTAAAAGCCTAGAAGTACTAAAAAAGAAAAAACACCACCACCACCCCTCCACCAAAAAAAAAAAAACCAACCTAAAAAACCCCCAAAACACTTAACTAGTCTGTGTCCTGTCTAAATCCTGGGCAGGATTTTCCAGGGAGAGTTAATCTCTTTGCACGGAGAAAGAGCCTAACTCCTCATCATGCCCAAGAAATTCTCTTCCCTCAGTTTTCCCTCTCCTACTGTAATCTAGCTGTGCTAAAGGACACCTAGAAGAGTCAAGTGTCAGCTTGAGACCAGCTAGGAGAAAAAACTTAGAAATGGAAAAGTGCAGTTACAATTAAACTTAAGTCTCTCCTTGCATTGTCTCCTTCAGTTCTCTTTCTATAATTCTGCTTGTATTATTCTGACAAGGACTTCTGTAAACTCCCAAGATGCCAACCTGAAGCTGACAAGAATGGTGGGAAAAATACTTAAAGCACAAATTCTTTTGACAGACTAACAGGAGTCTGTTGTCTGCCGGAATCACCTTTCATTTCTCCTGTGTGCATTTCTTCTGCTTTGCCCTCCGCAGACACCTCAGTGACAGCCTGAGGGTGTCGGACATAATTCTGCAAAGACATAGAGAAGGAAAAGAAAATGCCAAGTGTCAAGTCTATCCCACAGCCTCCCACTACTATATAAAATGAAAAGAGAAATCATGGGAAAGTGGCCAGTTAACTCCTCAAGTCTTGATAAGTTTAACTGATTTCCAAGTGTTTTCATAGCTATGCTGGAGAGATATGTGTGCTCAGGATACAATCAAGTGTTCACTGAAATCAATTAGACTCTTCATGCTAACTTCAGTGGGCTGAAGATTGGCTTTGGTTTGCATCTTGAGAATTCAGTAATATGCATTTTTAAAGGATTGATACAAAACTCATCATTCCACTAGCACTAGTAAAAAGAGGCAACAAGGGACATTCTGAAGTTTTGTATTAGAAACACAAAATCAGTAGAGCATGAAAGCTCATATATGTGCTCTAATAAAAGAAGGTTGGTTTTTTTTTTTTGCACTTATTGATGATGTAATTTCTACTGCTACTGCTCCAAGTGCTTTATGTAGTTCTTCTGAAGAAAATGTTCACTGGCATCATGAACCCTGATCATTCAGTTATATTGCCAGTCAAGTCCAGGCAGTAATGCTCAAAGGAACTACAGAGCAGCACACTCTGAAAAAGGGTAACGATCCAAAGATAAACCACTGACTTTGATAGAAACTAAATCAAACTGCAGCATTTAGCTAACATATCCCTTTGAATTCTTGTCATTCTTCGTGGGTTTTATTTTAAAACAGAGACTCTCCACTTCAGAGCTGGAAAGCTGACATTCTGCATCTGTGTCCACACCGTTTGACATTCTTATCATGGCAACTTACCTTCACTGCCATTTGTCATAAATGCTGATGTGGGTATGTCAGCTGTCTATGCAGATATGTCATAGAGAAAAAAAAAACTGAAATAAAAGTAGATGTCAATAAAGAAACAACGTTTTTGTGAGCATTCTGTTAAATTAGTTGCTGTTATCTCTGCTTACTCATCATGAGTAGCTGGAGCTGGCATAATAATGAGTTGTATGAGTAGTATGAAGTATGATGTGCCACAGGTTTGAAAGGTCAAGTTTAATTTTCCAAACATCTGTAAGTTTATTTTCAACACTTCAATGGCAAATCAAATTCACTTGACCAAACTTGTCATATAAATAACTCAGAGTACTGAAGATAAAATTTCAGAGTAAAATTAGGGAAATCATAGTCCCTACTGGGTAAAAAGAGCTAGCACACCCTGGAAGTCAGAAGCAGCTGGCTTGAGTGGCCACAGCATTCTTAAATGGGAGCTTTTCTAAGTAACCAAGAGCAGGCACATGTTTTCAGTGGCAATAATGCTAATGTGCCTAATGTTATTTGGCAGTTTAATATTTATTATTATATAACATTTATGGAAGGAACTGCACAAGCGGGGAAGGAGTGCAATGGCTCAGATGCCAGGCAAAAATTTTGGCACTGGCTTTCACTAAGTAAATGATCACTTTGAAAAGGAGAGGATCACTTTGAAAAGCATTTGGCTTTTTGAAGTCTGAATGCAAATGGTGCCACCCACTCAGGATGATGCTCAGGTGCTCTGGGACACTTCCTTGTGGCTGCTGACTTCAGTACAGCCATCACCATTATGACAATTGTCATAAGTTGGGAGTTCCCCTACATGGTGCAGTGGGTTTGGTGTGGGATGTGCTGCCAAGAAGGAATGGGGCCCCTTGGGCCAGTGACAGGTCTGCCCTGTTTTCCTCACCCAGGACTTACTGCCTTTTGGAGTTGATAGTTATAATGCTTATTGTAGTGACACACAGAGCTAAGAAACTGGGTTTAAATGACCTCAGAAAATACAGCTGACAAATCTTTCTGAAGATCAGGCATTTTATTTAAAAAGATCTTTTTTCCCTTAACTTTATTTACACTGTAATATTGACTCATGCATTGCCTTTTTCTTCCTTTTCAATTTTCCTTTTCTCATTCTTTTAGTTTTCCTTCATCGCCATTCCTTTTTTTCCTGGGCAAGCTACCGGTCTAACTGGCAATAAAGAAAAAGGATAAAGGGGATGAGAGTTAGGGACACAGAAAAGAAAGGAGTATGGGATAAAAATACAGGAAATAATAAGAGAAAACATGAAACACAAAAACAGCATATTTCAAAATCAACATGCTTTGATAAAAAGCACAGTAGAAACTATTGCAACTATTGCAAAGAAACATAAAATTTGCCTGATTTTACATCAACAGACTGCAAAGGACAAAATTAAGAAAATGTTTCTTTTTCAAGTTCCTCATCATGAGTACAAGGCTGTTGGAGAATGGACACTGTCCACAGTGCTGAAACATTCAGACATTCAGTTAATGCAGCTCATCTTATCTTGTGTCAATTTTTATCAAGACCATGTTCTGCTTTGTCTTTAATCTGTATTTATGCCCAAAGAGAACATATCCAGTTTTATTGCATTTAGTTTGAAAGAGCCCCATGAAATAGATGGGACACATATTAACCTAAAGAAGCAATCTTTTTCTTGATTCTTATCTCTGGTTACTATAAATCACAGATAATTCTTCTAAGGTTAGTGTAGGTACAACAACAAAAATCCAGATAACAGAAGAAAGTGCTTGCTCCCCTTAAGCATTTGTGACTTTTTCTAAGCAAGACTTTGATAATATAATCAGGAGCAGTGATAAACCCTTAACAGATACCTATTGTTCACAGTCAAATGACCTTTTAGGTCAGCTGTTCAATTACCATGACTTACTAAACAGTGGTATCTCTTCCATTCAGTGCCTGGGGTTGAGTGGTATGTTCCTGACAGGCAGAAGAAAATCCAATTATCTTCTTTTCCTTCTTGCTTCTTCAGGAAATGTTAGCATTTTTAATACAGCATGTGGCCATACAATAGAGATGATGGTAAGGCACCTTTAGGAGAATTCTATTTTTGTAACTCTTTTTCATGAAATTGTGAAAGACAGAACCAATTTGCTGCTGCAGCTATCTGAAGAAAATAGCTTTAAATCTGTGCCTAGACAGATTCCATGGGATAATGTTGTGAAAAAGTCATAGGGAAGATGCTATTGCATTTCTTGTTCCAATCCTTTTGCACAGTCAGTGTATCTTAGGAGGGCTGTGAATTGAATGGCACCAAATGGGAGCTACCTGTTGTAAAATAATTATTTCTCTGAAGAGGAAACTACTGCATGCTTTTCACAACTCTTCTGAAGCCCATTGTCAAAATTTGAATTATAGGACACATTCAAATTATAGGACACATTCAGCCCCTGAGAGCAGAGAGACTTGTGTGTCACCCTTTTCTCCACAACAGTCTACCTCAGATTGTTTTGGAGGTTAAAACAATACTTTTCATAAAACTTCACCCAAAAATCTCAAACCTACTTAGGGGCTGTCCACACTATCTTAATTTTTTTGCTTATATTTATGTAATGGCATTAGGGTGTACATGAGTTTCTTGACTTTTTTTCCGTTGGTTTTGCCATTGCTTCACGGTAGAAACAAACTTCGCAGGTGGAAACTTGTTCAAAACCACCCATGTGCCTCGCCAAAACTTGCAAGCTTAGAAGTACTTCTGAATCACTCATTTTTTATATAGTCTCAGTTTGTTTTTGTGGTTATTTCTGGAGTAAACTGCAGGAGAATCTGGCTGGATTCTTGATATTTTAACGACCAGTGTAGTTTTCTGTTCTTTATAAACCATAATAAATGTAACTGGGAGGATTTTTGAGTCTCAACAACTTGATTTCTGGGGCAGAATACAGAGTGACCTGGGAATATGTTTCATTGTCTCCAAATGCCATGGAAACCTTCTGACCTTTAAATGTAAACTTCCCAATTTGTGGTAAGAGGTTTAGTCAAAAGATTCTCATTAACATTTGTGGCAGCTAAGAAGCTGAATGCTTTTGTGCTAAACTGAAATTTACCTCTATGCCACAGACTATGAAACTGTATGAGGAAAGGCAGAGATGCCGCTTATGCAAGCAGCATATGTCCTGAAATATCCTTTCAGAATTAATTTTGCAAAGTTCTCTTACAACAGGCATGGGCATATCCTGGACTCATTTTGTTTGGTTCTGATAGCTAAAAACCTATCTGACCTGAGATATGCAAGGATTTACTTAACACTTGTATGGTGCTAGAATTTCAAATGTCTTTTGTCCAATAAGCAAAGTGCCTTTTTATACGATACAATGCCCATTCTCTTGAAAGGCAAAGAATCTGTGGAAGTACACCTGCTGCTTCATCAGTAACATTTTCTGTACATTCAGATGCATTTTCTATGAACTTCTGACAAAATATTCAGACTCTGAGAAGACATTATTTCATCTGATGATTCAGGTTCTACCTTTCTCTGAATTTTGCCAACTCCTTAGCAGCACTGTGGTATATAATTAATTCTTTTTATTACACTATCAACAGTAAGGCAGTTAACCTTTTCATGAACATTATGCTTAGAGAACCATATATTTTTAAGGCTGGGGGACTGCTGTGTTAATCTAAGCTGTGCTACAAGAAGTATTCCTAAAGAAGTTTAAGAACTGAGTGAATTCCCTTACATCTCAAGGGCAGTATGAAAAGTCCCTCTGATTTTGTGGATGAAGACTTCATGTCTGCAGGATATTTTCATAGCACTGATGTGTGAAAACAAGTAAACTAGTTCCAAATTTGCTGCTACCACCTCACTAAGATAATCCACTGAAGCAAGCTGAGAGCTAAAGGTCAGAAAAAACACCTGTGTTCAAAGGAACTTACAGAGGTGGAAAAGGGCTTGGAGACAGTTTATGGCTATACAAGAGACTGGCAAAATGCAGATCATATTTTATTTTTACTTACAGGACCTATTGGGTCAGGGGTCAGGTCCTCTCTAGGCTCTTTGATAAACTTGGTGAGACTGAAAGAGAAAATAGCAAGGTACCTCACCTCCACTATTGCTAGAGCAAAAAAGGCTTGGTGAGGGCAAAGAGTGCTAAGCCCTGGCCAACCATGGTGTTACCTCTTGATTCCATTAATTTTCCTACACTTCCAACTGGTGACAGAGAAATGAGTTTACCATTTCTTCTCTTAGTCCAGAACATGCTCAGTCCTCTGATAATCTCAGCTGTTTGAAAGCACATCTCTTTCACCCAGTAGTCTGTCAGTCACTGAGAACAACTCAGTCACTGAGAAGATGTCGGGATTTCTCCCTGGGTCATGTGAGTTCAACAAAAAGGGTTTCCTTTGTTGCTGCAAATAGGTCTGTGTGCCTCAGTGCAGCCCCAGCTCTACTTTGCTCCTGGCTTCTGTGCAAAGTCAATGCAGAGAAGAAAGGTGAGCCATGGAACCTATGAATCTTCTGTTGTTTAGCCTCTAGTGTGAATCAAACAGTGCCTGGAAAGATCTCAGGAATTTATGAAAAGTGCTTGACAGCTATCTTATTTTGTACTTTTCCTTCTTTGAAATTGTCAGTGATAAAGGGACCTAAGACTTAGGCAAAAATAGTAGTTGCTTGTTGCTCTAATTAACAGATCAGGTGTTGGTGTCCTTTTCACCTCCTACCGTTCCACGAACAGTCTGACAGCCAAAAGATAGCTAAATGTTCGAGCTGGACTGAAGGTAAACATGCAATCATTGTTGCTATTTAATAGGGCTTAATTGGCTTTTCAAAAGGCAGGTGTACAGCACCAAGTGAGATTCCCTGAGATACAGATAGCACCTGCATAGGGCTGGGCTGAAGACCAAGTGCCATTATTGAAGGCATCTCAAAAGACTTTAAATGCTTGTGCTTTGGCAACAGAATTGAATCCTAAGTGACATTTTTAAGGTGCTAAAATCAAATCACCTGCAGCAGTAGCAGAATGAACTTCATTTCCAAAACCTAATGTGGCTACATTTGTTAGCATTGAGCTGTTTCCATCGTTGTCTTCAAAGAAAACCGAACTTTTGTTGCCTGCTACCATCAGTGTCTGTAAAATGCTGTGACAACAAACCCTCCGTGTGTGTAAGTTTAGAAAATAAGATCACCTTTCTTCCCATTCTGGTTTAATGACTTTCAATAGCTCCATTTATTCTGAAACAAGTTACAGCACAAGGCAATTTTGCTACTCGATAGCTTTTGGGTACAATCTGGTTTTTGACTTAGTAAATAGATGAAGCTCTCAAACAGCCTGAATTCTTTAACTGAAAAAAAAAAGGCTCAAGACAAATGGCAGCAAGCTTCTTCACCCTTCATGATATTTTCCAAAATCAAAACAGAAAATCACAAAATATATGGATGATGTGCCAAGTTTTCAAAGAAAGGAGAAAACTGGAAAACCCTCAAGAAACTATATCACTAAAGAGAGCCTATGGTAGTTACCTTATCTTGTGACTGAAGTGTTTATGCTGTGATGGAGTGCAAGTACTTTTTGCTGAACAAGCTGAAAATGCTGCCACAGGAGAACAGGCTGAATTCAGCTCTATTCAATTGCTTTGCTTTCAAGCAGTTTCTGGTATTTCAAAATAACTGACAGAATCAAGCCAAATTCACAAACTCAGTCATTCAAAAGGGTATAAATTATGACCTTTAAGATCAGAATGGATGTTTCTATACACACTATATTGTTGCAGTAGATGAAAATAATCGACTTGTGCAGAGAGGAGGTGGTTTAAGGCTGCTGTGTTTGAAAGGTGACATGAATGTTCACAAAGAGCTCACCTGCAGGTAGTATCAAGTAAACTCATCAGTGGCTGTAAGCAAGTAAAGTTAGACAGATTTGTTATTGCATCTAGGTGCTGAGGATCAAACAGTGCCAGAAATGGTGCGGTGATATTGTGGGATTAATGTCAGACATTGCATCCAGCTCACAGCTGGCAGAGTCACGTGTAGCATTATTGCAGTGGGTGTGACTTGAATTAAGCTTGCCCAGAGAACACTAAGAATAATACTGTACAAAAAACACCTATGAAACTGTTTATGAAACTGAGTACCAAGGGAAAAGTATCCTTCAGGAGATGCAGTGCTGAAGAGAAAAGGATTTCCATGTGTCTTATCAAGAAATATGACGTGGTACAAAGTGCCACATCTAGAGATAAAACTGTGTGATGCTGTGTGTGCCAGCAGGGATCCATGTCACACAGCAAGTAAAACAGACTTCCAGTGAGGAGCTACAGAGTTACCTGCCCATGCAGACAGAGTAGGGGTTAAAAACTATTGCAAAGAAATACCAGGAAATGAGAGCTTGGAGCTGGGATTTAATAGGAAATGCTGACTTGTTTGGTAGAAAACAAGCTCTAGACAAGATACATAGTTAGGAAGACATACAGACAGGCAGAAAAGTAAGCCAGGAGAGTAATAAGCCACTGACAACTTTTCAAAGGCTGGATTTTCAGCAACAGAAGACCATTCTTTATGAGACAAAGCAAGGCAGTATTTCTGGTCAGATGAAAGTGGCAACTTACTCTAAAAGAAATTCCAATGCGAGATTTTAAAGCTGGAGATACCTAAGTTCCTCATAACCACACTTAAAAAGACGAAAACATGTCCCCAGATTTGGCAAAGGAGTTCCTGAGCACCTTCACAACACTGAATCCATCCTACAGCATCTGTATTTGATACCATCAGGATTTGAAGAAAATAGCTGATAGTAGCATAGAAGATACTCAGCTTACTGAGCTGTATACTGAATGAGGCATATGGAAATCACAAACACATGAACCTTGTGCAGCCAAACCAAACATTATCTGGTTTCCTAAATATGTTATTCTGGCATAGCTAATGCCAGTACCATGAAAGAACTGAGACTTGTCATTCTACATCGCATCCAAAATAGTGGTTTTCATCCATCTGATGCATGTGCTGGGATGTGTTCAAGGACAAACCTGATCACTTTCTACTTTGGTATGCAAGTCTGAATATTGACTTCAAGAAACCCAAGGCACAGCTCATCACTGAAAGCTTTTCAGACTTGTATGTCGTTCTCATATCTGCATTAAAAATGATTTAATGAATAATTTTGTTCCAGGACTGTATTCATACATTTTTAATAAAATGAACATTTATTCCAACCTTAGCATTCTTCAGCATTCTGTATTAATTATGTACCAAAACTATGGAATGTTTAGTGTCCTAACTCATCATTTGACTAAGCTTACTGGAAGTATTGTCTCAGTTATTAATTTATTATCTTTTATTCCCTACATATCTCTGTAATGCAAATTTCTTTAGCAGTGAAATATGTCTGAGTACTTTGCTCATGGTTAATGTGGTATTAATGTAACAACGAAGTTCATTACTTTTCCAAATACCTTTTTTACTAACAGTATATTAATGTTTGAACTTGCATGACAGAGTCCTGCAGTTGCCTAAGTTTGGTTTGTTTTTTTTTTTTTATTTTTTTGTTTCTCCAAGTTAATACAGCAGTTAAGATATTTGTGTTGGAGATGTGGTCAGGTGAAACTCTTACTTTTGTGTCTTATCTGTTTGTGAGATGCTGGATTTTCTAAATCCAGATGAATTATTGCTACTAAGAGTTTCACCCCTGGAAGACCGTCTGTCCCAACAGTAAGGATTGCACGTAAAGAGCTCATGTAGATAGGAAAGGAAAGCCCATCCAAATGCTGTTCCCAGGATGATAATGCCCTGCTGACACCCATCCCCTCACACCATACATTCTGGAAGTTTTTTAAATGCCAGAACAGAGGCTTTGTAGATAAACACGAGAAGAGAGATTTTACCGTAGACTTTATATGAGTCTCCAAATAAAGAAATAAATTATCCTGTCAGTCTACAGTCGATAAGATTAAAAAAAAAAAAAAAGGGGCTAAATTGAAGCAAATGATAAATAGGCCCAACATTGGGAAAAATCTACTGAGTGGATAGTGAAGCTCTGGGACAGAATGTCTAGAAAAGCTGTGGAGAATTTGCTGCTGGAGGTTTTAAATACCATTCAGACAAACATCCATCAGCATGGGAGACAGGTAAACTAGGCAACCTCTTAAAATGACTTCCAGTTTTATTTTTTCATGATGCTGTGAGTAGGCTTGTCATACTGAAATATTTCTCTGATTAGAGTCTGATGCTATGCCTTGTCTCCTGTAAAGCTATTTATCCGTATGTTGTTAGAGACCTATCATAATGAATAAAAGACAGATGCCCAGTTTGTTCCCAGTTGGCATCTGGATTTGGAAACAGATTTCCAAAAGAGCTCAGTTCTAGAAGCGTCTTTGTTTCAGAAATAATGGGTCTTTCTAGGTCAAGCATCCTGACATTTTCTACAAATATGCGTAAGTAAAGATCCCCGTTGTGCTCAGACACATGGCTGCATTCCTGTAACTCACCTAGGTACAGAATGAGGTCTGAGCTAATCCACTGCCTCATGCAGCTTCCACTGAGATTTAAACTGGGAGGTTTTATTAGTTATTTCTAGTGAGAAAAGATCACAAACAAGATCACTAAGGTTCTGGGGAGACCTTATAGGCCTTCCAGTACCTAAAGGGGGCCTGCAAGAGCTGGAGAGGGACTTTTGACAAGGGCTGAGGATCACTTTTCCCAACTGATAGAACAAGAGGTAATGGCATTACACTGAAAAGGGGTAGGTTTAGATTAAATAATTGGAAGAAATTCTCTCCTGTGAGGGTGATGAGACACTGGAACAGGTTGCTCAGAGAAGCTGTGAATGCCCCATCTCTGGAAGTGTTCAAGGCCTGTTTGGATGGGGCTTTGACCAACCTGGTCTAGTGGGTGGCATCCCTGCCCATGGCAGGAGAGCTGGAACTAGATGATCTTTAAGATCCCTTCTGACCCAAGTCATTCTATGATTCTCTCAGCTGCTAAGTCCCAGCTGTAATATAGAAAATTGTTAATTCACATCAGACTTCAAAGGTTAGCTCACACAGAAGAAAATATTTCAGGAGTCAAGGAGCCTTGCAGTAGCTGATACTGTTCCTGAGGCTTCCACATTAAGCCACTCTGGAGGCACACTATGAACTGACAAAGATGCTTATTCTGACCACCAATAGTTGTTCTTATGTTCTTAAAATGTTTTAATGAAGTTTCTAAACTGATTCTGAAAATGGGACCTAGACTTTGAATTTAGCTGGTTTTGATTTAGGTGCTGTTTAGGTGCTTTTGACAAAGCCGTATTTAGCACTTTTCAAAAATGTCAAGGACACAATATGTACTCACAAAAAAGCTGATGAAGAGGAATGGATGTGAGCATATATATTCCTGGTTATATGTACTTTCAAACATATTTCTCAGCTCTTTAGCTATATCACAGCTACATAAGACAAACTGTCCTGGAAATTTGATCCTAAGTGAACAACTGTCCTGAAGGAATTCCAGAGCAGGATGCTGAGGACAATGTAATTTTAAGTCAAGGACAACAGCAAGAGCTGCCTAGGGTCTTCAACCAGTTCAGAGGAAGTGTTGTACCAACACTGGTCTTAATACAGTTATTTTCTCATCCACTAATACTATTTTTTTAAAGTTTTATTTCTGCATTCTATCTTTGTTCCTGAATATACCGGTCTGTTGCTGATTTTAAGCAATTTAATTCTGAACATGACTTAAGATCTCTGTTATCAAACACCTACACAAACACTTTTGTGCCTTATATGTGTTTAAGTTTTATTTCTAATCAGGTGCCTAACTGCAGTGCTTGTAGAATTGCAGAACACTTTGATTTTAATTGTATCAAGTTCAGGCAAGAGTGACTATAAAATCCTCCAAGAAAAATAATAGTTTCTAAGTGCAAGAGAAAAGATGCTGAAATTTACATAATGGATTTAGTCAGACACCCCTACTGTTTTATAGAGGGAAAAGTACATGTGCACAATAAATAAATTACACTCTGCCATCAGTAGGTTGCATCTAATTGCATTAGTGGCTCCATTTTCCCCCTCATGACTTAGGTGGGGTACTGTATTGGAAAGCACATATTTTTTCATTATACTATTTAATTGGTTTGATAAATCTGTTTATAGATGACAGAGTTTTTTATTGCTTCTACTGACTGAGTTATTTATATTTAAGCCAGATCTTTTGTGTGTTTACATGCAAGATCTCAAAATATTGAAAAAAAAAATTTATTATTGTCTGTGGCTCAGACAGAACAGGACCAATATCTTGTTCTCTCACCTACTCTGCCCTCAGGCTGCCTTGCTATGTGTGCTTTTCATAGTGTCCACATCCTAAATCTACTCAGCTCAGGAAAGAGCTGAGTAAAGCACCTCCTTCCACCTCCACACTGCCCTCCATGAGGGTGTTTTGATCTATCAACAATTCATCTCCAAAATTATATTCTTGAAATGCTGTTCAAATTCAATGAATCTCATTTTAATATGTCAAAGTACAATTTAAAAATTGTTACATTATTAAATCCATTTTTATGGAGACTGAACCTTTCTTTAAAAATTAAGCATATAGAGCATGGAAAGTTTTTGATGAATTTAATTTATTTGGCTGTCAGATTTTTTTACCCTCTCCTTCTATACTTTTCCCTGTGTTTTCTGGACTTTTTTTTTAATTTAAAAAGGGTAAGAAGAATGGATTAAATATGGTCAAAATGGGAAAAAACAAAAAATGGAACAATAATGAAAATTTCCAGATAAATTTCAAGTATTTTTCTTAAATTAAGAATCTTTAAAAATAGCATTTTCTGACGATTTTGTTAACATTTTCATTTTGGCCAGCTCACTTCTTTTCTCTGTTCAGTGCATTTGTGCACTGAAATTAAGGAGAAAATCTAATATATGTGTGATGTTTCCATTTGCAAAAGGAAACAAAAGCAGGTTAAGGATTGTGTTACCAGAGGTTTGTATGAGGTTTGTATGGCCAGCTTTTGGTAGCAGTGGAGCTACAGGGGTGGCCTCTGTGAGAAGCTGCCAGAAGCTTGCTCCATGTCTGGCAGAGCCAGTCCCTGGTGGCTCCAAAGACAGATGTGCCACTGGACTAGGCTGGGCCAGTCAGAAATGGTGGTAACACTTCTGGGATAAGGAATTTAACAAGAGAAAAAAAAGTTGCTGTGCAGACGTAATTGTGGCCAGAGAAGAGCAGGGTGAGAACGTGAGAGGAACAGCCCTGCACACACCAGGGTCAGTGCAGAAGGAGGGGCAGGAGCTGCTCCAGGCACCAGAGCTGGGATTTCTCTGCAGCCCGTGGTGCAGACCATGCTGGGGCAGCTGTGCCCCTGCAGCCCCTGGAGGAGACCCACACTGGAGCAGGTGGATGCCTGAGGGGAGGCTGTGACCCCAAGGGAGACCCTTGCTGGAGCAGGGCCCTGGCAGGGACCTGCAGACTCACAGAGAGAGGTGCCCACACTAGAGCAGGTTTCCTGATTAGGACTTGTGACCCCATGGGGAACCCACACTGGAGCAGCCTGTCCTTGAAGGGCTGCACCCCATGGAAGTGTGACCCACATTACAGCAGTTTGTGGAGGACTGTGTCTGTGGCATGGACTCACATTGGAGAAATTTGTGGAGAACTGTCTCCTGTGGGAGGAGACCCCATGCTGAAGCAAGGGAAGGACTCCTCTCCCTGAGCAGTGGCAGAAGCATGTGATGAACTGACCATAATCCCCATTCCCTGTCTCCCTGCACCACTGGGGCAGGAGGTAGATCTGGGAAGGAGGGAAGGGTGCAGGGAAGGTGTTTCTAAGCTCTTTTTTTCCTTTTCTGCTCTTATTATCCTGCTCTGATTTTGTTAGTAATACATTCAATTAATATCTCTAATTCGAGCCAATGACAGTACTTGATGAGTGATCTCGCTCCATCCTTATCTCAACTCATGAGCCCTTTGTTATATTTTTTTTCCCCTGTCCAGCTGTGGGGGGGAGGGAGAAGTGGTTTTGGTGGGTGTCTGACATTCAGCCAGAATGAGCCCACTACCAGATCACAGACAGGATATGTTATGGACTTGATTTTGCCAGACACTGAATGCCTGCGGCTCACCTTGCATCGAGTGAATTTAAGGCACTTGTCACATGACCTACTCTTTTATTAGCTGAGTTACAATGGAAAAGGCAGAGCAGAAACATCAGAAATGGAAAATGATGGCAGGAAAAGTCTGGCAGTTTGTTCCACAGGGGTGATGGAAACTGCTATTCTGAAAGGCTCTCTGCGGAGGTAATGTAGAGGCAGATAGTACAAGGAAAGGGAAATGATTTCAGAATAATAGAAAGTAATAAAAAAAGTGCACAAACTATTTCTGGAGCAATAACTGCTCTAAGAGAAAGGTATCAACCCAGACGAATCACATCTGCATAATTTAAAGTCATTTTATCAGACAAAGAGAAATAAGCATTTCTAGAGAGTGATTCAGCCCTTAGATAGCATGTCTTTCTCTCTTGTGAGACATCTCAAATCACATCAGGAAATTCAGATGGAACAGAGTGGAGGCACAATGACTGGGCATTATTAGACTGCCTTTCCATAAGTTTCTCCTTAAGCTAGGATATGGGAAGTCTGGTCCCAGTTCAGGAAGGACTGGGGTTTCTCTCTGTCTTTCCAGACACCCACATTTGCAGACATTTTGAGATCCAGCAGCTGTGAAGAAATAGGTAAAACTTGACCCTTACCTGGCACAAAGAAGGGATCTGATGAAGAGTTGCAAATCCATATAAAATCCAGTAAACTCAAAAAAACTCCCTTCAGCCTCCAAAAGGATGACGATTTTGCTACCTAAGTACCACTCACTGCTTAGACCTTGCTCATTGCAGAGGGCTCCCTCCTGCTGCCAAGCACCTGCTGACAGCCTGCAGAACACGCAGGGTATCACTGAAAGGTTTCTATGAGCCCTGTTATTTGTCTGGGAATCCACACTCTTCTTTGTGCTGGTGCATTCCCCATATATGCTCTGTATGGATCAGTGGCCTTGTGCCTTTTCAGTAATTCAGCCTGTGTGCTCTGGCTCTGTCACCTTGGGAAAGGAGCCCAGTGCAGCACCAAAGAGCTGCCCTTCCCATAGGAAGGAGGAGGAGGAGGTACCCGTTACAGGCTTTCCCATGTTTGTTCTGTCTTTTGTGTGAGCTTGGTTTTCACAGATGTATTTGCACTGGGAAGGTCCAGCCCTGCAGACAAAGGTCAAAGGCTTTCCAGTGGAAACTTTTCCCCAAAAGAGACTGCAGCATCAAACTTTCCTGCATGAAAAAAGGAATCTTTCCTCATTGAAATATTCAATACACAGAAGCAAGATATTTTTGCCCTTCACAATATAATCTAACTAGAGACATGCTGCCTCCAACACGAGGCCACAAAAGAGGGTTGCTTTATTTTACTCCCAGATTTTTAAGCTCACAATGCTTCACGTTAGGACAGACGTCATTCAGTCACAAGAGAGGGTTGCTCGGAAAGCCACCGCTTGATGAACAACATCT
This sequence comes from Rhipidura dahli, assembly GCA_013399225.1. Classification (NCBI taxonomy): domain Eukaryota; kingdom Metazoa; phylum Chordata; class Aves; order Passeriformes; family Rhipiduridae; genus Rhipidura; species Rhipidura dahli. Next base: position 238,297 of record VXAC01007302.1, on the reverse strand, counting down.
CGCTACTGTCACGACCCCGGCACCGGACGCTTGGTCCGACTCCCGTGGGATGCTCCCTGGGGGCTCACGCGTGGCCCCACCGACCCCGTAGCCCCCCGGCCACCGCCCCGCACACCGGGCCACCACCCTCTTCTTCCGCGCAGCCCCGGCGCCGGCGGCAGCGGCTCGGCTCC
>VXAC01007302.1:121316-237675 GCA_013399225.1 Rhipidura dahli | reverse complement strand
GGAGCATCCCCGGGCGCCGCTCGCCCTGCCTAGCGACCGGGCTCCTCGCTGCCGCTGCCGCCCTGCCCGAGATCCGCACCGGCAGCGGCACCGGCGGGGGCGGGCGGTGAGCAGCTGCCGGCAGCCCGCAGCCCCGTCCCCGGCGGGTTTCGGCGCCTCCGCGGACCGGCTGCGGGGATGATGCGGCGCGTCGGACNGGCAGCAGAGCCGGGGAGGAGGAGGAGGGCAGCGCCATGACTCATTTGCAGGCGGGTCTCTCCCCGGAGACTCTGGAGAAAGCCCGGCTGGAGCTGAACGAGAACCCCGACACCTTGCACCAGGACATCCAGGAGGTGCGGGACATGGTCATCACCCGGCCGGACATCGGCTTCCTCCGCACCGACGATGCCTTCATCCTGCGGTTTCTGCGGGCCAGGAAGTTTCAGCACTTCGAGGCGTTTCGCCTCCTGGCCCAATACTTTGAATATCGCCAGCAGAACCTGGACATGTTTAAGAGCTTCAAGGCCACAGACCCGGGCATCAAGCAAGCGCTGAAGGATGGTTTCCCCGGCGGGCTGGCCAACCTGGACCACTACGGCAGGAAGATCCTCGTCCTTTTTGCTGCCAACTGGGACCAGAGCAGGTAAAAGTAGCCCACCTGAACCCGTTCTCCCCCCGGGCAATGCGTGGGAAAACCGCGCCAGGGCAGAGGGAGAGAGGGTGGGCAGTAGGGACACACCCGGCGCTGCCCACAGGGGGCTGGGCAGCAGCCTGGAAGACAGAGGGAGAGAAGAAAGAAGAAATGTATTTTGTAGCTTAGAGCCCTTTCAACCAGTTCATCCTTTGGGGTGTGAATTTCGGGAGGCAAGTAGACACTGCTGGGTCAGCTGTCTCCTAGAAGACTGACACCCATCTGCCTCCCCTCAGCCGAAGTGAGCTGGCACGTAGATGATGTGCTTATTCTCCAGACAAAGGCTGGTTGCACTCTCAGCTGGTCTTTCTGCTTCAGCACACACAGAGCTGCTCAGGTGCCATGGGAGAAAGTGGGAGATGCTGTGTGTAGACAGGAGTATCCATCATGGCTTATGAGCTGAAAAGTTTGCCTGTGCAGGAAGCTGAGACTCTGAATCCTTTCCCTCAGCTAAAGAAAGCTCTTCCTGAGCCACCTGGAAATGCCAGGATGGAAGTTGCTGTAACCACTTCTTTTCTCACTCATACTGTTCCAATTGTCAATTCTCTGCATAGTAAGATCCAAGCATACAAAGCCTTGGTAGCACATTGAAGACTAGTCCCTAGAAGAGTTCTGATTTTCTTTTGGGACTACTCTAGCCTGAAGATGACTTAGTAGGGAGACCCAAGATCTGTCTCACATCACAGCCCTTTTTAGCAGTTGGCTTGATATAATGTGACACTGTTTATTCTAAATACCTTGTGGGGTGTCATGCTCATTTTCTCCTGCAGTCTAAAATTATATCCACAAAAATGGCTTGATTCAGCTATTAAACTCTCTAAAACCTGCTTCTGTGAACAGTGCATTATTTTCTTTGGCTCCTAATGTGAGTACAGGTTTAGGATCGGAAGCACCTTTTAATGAGAAAACTTTGAATCTTGCTAGTTGCCATCTTTTTTGCAGTCAACACAGTGCTGAGTGCTCAGTGCAGATATCCTCAGCTCAGCTACTTTGAAACTTTGGGGATGACTCAAACAGTGTGGATAGAAAGGATAAAATTTGGGGGAAAGGCATGTTTAAGTTTTCCCTTTAGGTGTTTGTGTAGCTGTCCCCTTGCAGGCTGTGTGGATTGCCATCACAGGGAGCATTCCCACAGCTCCCTGCACCGGTTGGTGTTACAGCTACGGACAGGTCTCTGCCCAGAGGGATGCTGGCCTACCTTGGCTTTCCTCTGCTCCAGACATGGCAGCCACACCCACTCTGTCTGTGGGAGAAGTTTCCTGTCCTTTGCTAACCCATGAACCAAGTCTAGGGACTAGGGGAAAGCTGTCTGGCACAAATCAAAACTGCCCTCACCCAGGATAACAACTGGAAAGGGTGAATGAATATATGCAGAGCTGGGGCCAGCATCCTTTCTCTGCTTTGGTTTTCTAGCAGATGGAGCAAAAAAGCTGAGTGAGGAGCAGTGGTGATAAGGCTAAGGACTTGCTGAGTGGGTTTCCTTTCCCACATAAGGACCTTCCTTGCTTCCCACATAAGGATCAGGTCAACTTTTAATTTTAAAAATGACTCCACAAACTCTTAAAAATTCCTGAAGGAAGAATTAGCAAAAAAACAGATGTTTAGGACTTTTATTAAGCTGTATGTCTATGATGAAATTTCCTTGCTAAACGTAATGTGACCTAATGTATAATGTTGTTTCTTATTAATGAAAAAACCCTAAAGCTTTGTGTGACACTTGTAGTGTCATCACTTGACTTGATCCTAGTCAAAAGAATACCAAGGATTCAAGTGCAGAGATAAAGTAGCATTTAAAACAATAATTGCTATGTGGAAAGAATAGGTTTATTTTCTTTTTGATGTCAGATGTGCTGATATTTAAAGTACATGAGCTCAGCTGACACAGCAATAAATTTATTGTGTTTTTTTTTCATGAACCCCTGTTGGTATGAATAATATTATTTATTCTATGACAGCAAAGTGGCTGGGGTACACTGTAATACTTATTGGACATGTTTGTAATTGGGTGCCTGCTGCTTTTGAGCACTGCATGCCCACAGCACCCCTCTCCTCCCGAGCGAGGGATTTGTTTTCAGGTAGACCACTCAGACAAAGCAGAGAGAGCTGAAGCCCAGCCGTGGGGAGTGGCTTGCTTCAAGGCACATGACAAGTGACACATCTGGGAATGGAGCTAGGTCACTTTCTTTTCTAATTAATTTAGTGCCTTCCATTATCTGATGCTCAGTGGCTGAACCCGGGGAGCATTGTGGAACTTATGCCTGGGCTGCTATGCAATACTGTCTCATGCCTTAACTGACTCGAGATCTTGCAGTACATAATCCAGTGTTCCTCTTGCAGCAGCAGTGGGAGGATTACTTATTGAAGCCTGTCTTGTTAGGCCCTCTTTGTATGCTTCATAAACTAAGTTAATAGAGCACAGCAAGCCTCCACATTTATCATATATGTGCAGCTTATTATGGCCAGGGTGTAACAATTAGAAATAAAAAGTTCCAATTTGTTATTTAAATGAATAGCAGACGTAGTATAGATGATTTATATAGCACTGCCAGCCTATGATTTATATAGTTCCAATTAGAAAGAAAGGTGTGGGAGGCAAAAAAATCCCTATGATAAAACAAGGCTGTGTACTAGATGTTAAATCATTAAATTAAAGCAGGGCCTAAAAACTGTACCAGATGTCCTGCCATCTGAACAACCCAGTTAGACATGTATCAGACAACAAACAAACAAAGGAAAGGTGAAAGATAATGTACTAAGTAGCCCAGCAACTTTTCAGTGTGACCCAGCTTAATTCTCCACCCTGTCTGTACTATTGGGAAAATGAAGATCCGTGGCATTCCTGCTGGGAAGCTGGATAGCACTCAGGAAGTAATTAGCCTTCCCTATTAGTTTACAGATTGTTGATTCGTAGCTACATTTGGCTTGTAGGTGTCTACGTGTGTTTGAAGACTCCCTTTTTCTTAATGTGTCCAGCTGGTGAAGTTTTATTCAGTTAATAGTGCAATTAACTTCAGCTCTCAGCTGCAAGGAATCTGTTGTAAGGCATGGTCTTCTGTGTGCTTCCTGCCACCTGGACACACATTCCTCAGGAATATCTGTCCTTTTGGGTGCTATGTGATTGAAATCTTTCTGGTATTAATTATCTCAGGTTTTTCCCTAGAAAGTGCATTAGAAGAAAGCAGTGATACCTAGTTCCTGGCAGTGTCACAGTGACCCAGTCAGCTCACACCATCCTCAGTGAATATGGAAATCCTCTGCACTCGTTTACTGCTGGCTCTGCTGTTGCATCAGATGGTTTACAGCAGGGCAAAGACAGAGCACACGGGTTTGCTTTCAAAACTGTCCTTCATGTGCACAAGTGTTAGAAGCTTTTCTTTTCCCCCTTTTGAATGAAAATTTAACTTCTGTAACTATGAGGAGGCTGGTCTGCTCCTCAGCTCACAATAAACAACAGACAAGACAGCAAGGTATTTTTCAAGCTCTGATGGAGGCAGTATGACAAAATAAATAGCAGTGCTAACAACAGTAACATATTAGCATTAAAAATCCCTGTTTAGCAGAGTCGCTTTTTGTTTAGAAGTTATACCTTCCAAATTATAAGTTAGCACTGTTAACTGTGTAAACACTGTCATTTTTTCTACAATTGCCCCTGATGATTGATGCTGTCTTACTGTTACCTAGTTTTCCCCCAGCTATCCCTATCTGACTGTCATAACCTGTATTTAGATTGTAGGTGTTTTGGCCAGGGAGCTATTTCATCAGTGCTAATGTAAAATTTAGATCAGCTGAATCTTCATCTGTGGCTGTGACTGTTAGACTCTGGGCTAATATATGGCATAATGAATGATATTAAATCTGAATCAAAAAGTTAATCTGGTAAAATATTTGAAACTATTTCTACTTTTTCTATGAGTTTTTTGTAACAGTGGGGGTGCTTTTTTTTTTTAAAATAAGGTATCCCCTGGGCATGCTGCCATTGCTTAAGCAGAAGAGCCATTAGAGAACTTTCAATCCCCCTTCTTTTCAGCATTCAAATCTGTACCCAGACTGACAAACCAAGGAGATATGAGGCATCATTTCTAAGTGCTCCTTTGTGTATCTTGAGGGCTCTTGTTTCGCTGAAATTCTAAAAATATTGAGCCAGAACAGTAGCTTAGAAATGGGATGATGGCTCAGAGACTTGACCAGCTTTCTCTTTTAAACCACAGTGGCACAAGAGCTCATTTGACAGAAGCCTCTTCTTCTTCAAATGGTGGTGAGCTTAAAATACAGACAGTGTATTCTTTATGTGTTTGGGACCTTCAAGAGACATATGGCTCGAATTCAAGCAAAGGAGACTTACCATTTATCTCTTCTGGTTCACATCCTGGGAGGCAGATACATGCCATTTAGTTTTAATTCTCAAAATAATATAAAATCTCTTTCTTGTAGGAAGGAGATGACAAATAGCCATAGAGATAGTAGGGCAACTCTGCTAAATCAGATTATCTGTTATTCAGTGCAAAAGTGAATTGACTGGAACCAGAATCTGGTTAAAGAGTTGATATGGTTGATGCCACTCATCATCAAGAACATAAAGTATTGAAAACAGCTGACGCAGCTGAATTTGACATGAGACATCTGTACCCTGCATTCTCCCTGTCTCTTCTCTTTATGTTGGCCTGGTGGCCATCACAGTGGATGCATACAAGAGGATGCACAGATCACTTAACTGAGAGCTAAAGGTGAAAGATCCTAGTGAAGTATTGCCAAGAGTGGAGAGCAATGTTTGCCAGAGTGTTTTCCCCAGAAATCCTTGGGAATACATGGATCTGTTCATGTACCACAGGAAAAAATCTCAAATTACTTTTTCATAAAGAGGAAGTTGCTGCCACTGTTAAATTACGAGAGTGGGATGCTCAGTAAATTGTTTGAGGTCTTCTGTTCTTGACAAGTGAATACCCCAGTGAGGCATTTCCCTGGAAAGCTCTGTCACTGTTGGGTTAGAAATGGTAGCCATCCCAAAGTATTTGAAAGAATGACTGTCAGTGTGGCTATTAACTTGTCACACCTTTGCAGGCTCTATTGCTTTAAAGTCAACCTGAATGAAAAATTTCGAGAGGTAGCAGAGTGTGTCTTGCATACCAGTCCCTGCTTCAGTCAGTCTCGAGCTAGGACTCACATAAAAAGGAACATTAAGAATGCATTATATATATGATAACATATTTCCATCATTTGTTACTCACATTAATAACTGGACTAAAAAATTTGTCCAAGTTTTCCATGGAATTAAACATGGTTCTATAAATAGAAGGCATTAAATACATTTAAATTAACTGCGAGTTCTTGATTATCCTAGCAATTAGTAATAGCTTGCTAGCTACAATATGTCCTATAAGAGTCTGCTTAAACAAGCAAACACAACTGGATTTAGCCATAAATATAGTAGGGTTTATTTATTCACAGCCCAACTTCAGGCTGCTACAGAACATGCACTGCAGCCAGTCGAGCCCATCACACCCTGCATGCCTGACAGCACCTGGGGCAGTCAGTGAATAACTGGTGCCTGGGCAAAATGTGTGGTTTGCTGTTCCCTAAGTACACGTCTTTGCTTAGCACAGATTGGTAAGATTAAAACAATACCAGCTTCCCCTCCGACTGTACACCATAGTCTCTTCAAATTAAAGGCTAATATTTTCTTTTTTTTTTCTTTTCCTTCAAAGTAGAAAGGCAGTCAAAGCTGTTGTAGACCCAATTTATTTCACATTCACTAGCTTATCCTGTTTTTCTCACGACTGACTGGTCATATTTCTGTATCTATATGGAAAGTAATTTCAGTGTGGAATAAAAGTTTCAGCAACAAAATCCAGAGTAATTTTTCACTACTTCTTTTTACATAGGATTTTGATTTCCCTTAAGTCCAGCCAAGGGTGGAGTGTATTTAATGCCAGAGCCTGTGCATCCTGGTGACACAAACAGTAGTAGCAGTGAGGTGAAATGTCAGACAACACAGGGCTGGAGTGGATTAAAGATGAGTCTTTACACAAATAACTCTGTGCTGTGTGAAAGCTTCCATGCAGTTTCTTCAATCATGTTTTGTTTGCTGGGGCTGTTCAGCTGATACTTTCAATACTCAGCTTTTTGCACCACCTCTGATTCCATCTACCACACCACAGGTTTACATTTCTGGCTTGCCTCAGCATGTGTTCAGAGTTTACTGAGCTGCTTTAAATACTCACTCATGGATTTGTCTGTCTTTCTGATGCTCTGTACTGTACTTAGGTATCGAAACCAAGAGAAGAGATCCAGCACAGAATGAAGAATAGCTCCTATCTTCAACTAATTGCCCTGAAGGGTATTTGAGGTGGGAGGATTGATTGTTAGTGACATGTCCCTGTATACTCCTGATGTGGCTTTTTAGACTTTAAGAGTGCTTTGGATACCTGCCTCTGGCAGAAAGAGTTCTTTCTTGCTTTTAGCCAGACCTGTTTTGTGCTGGACTTCTCTCTTTTTTTTAGTGAGTAAACATAAATATTGCCATTGCTGTTGTGGACTGTATTTCTTACACTAAGCAAACCTGCAGTAGGAGTTCTGGTGGTGGTAAATAGATTTATGGAGACCCAGCCTTGTGACTGTTATTTACTCTCTGTGCTGGCTGAAACCCTGTTCCCATTGATGCCTGAAAATTTTCCCGTTGACTTAAATGAATTCAACACATAATTAGGTGTATTTGTGTTTACATGTATATATCTTGTATTTAACACTTAGGTATACATAAAAAAAGCATTTTATGGTTGGTCTTAGAGACTGGCCTCATGAAGAAAGAATCTTGATGCACCAGATTTCTAGCAGCCTTGTGCCACTAGGAAGCTGTTAATCCAAGACGTGTGACGTCTCCTTAAACTCCTTAGGGAGGACTTTAGAGGTTTACATTGAGGACTTGGGACCCTTCTTCTGGGACTGAATGTAGGCTTCTGCTTGGTGGAGCCCTTTTGGAGAATGAGATCTTTTGAATGGGACAACTTAAATTTCAAGTAGAGTTGAGGCTTATTTTAGAATGTGAACATTTTTAATATATGTTCCTTGTATGAGCTGTGGTCAAAATTGTCCTCGGACCAAGGCATTCCAAACTTCCTGTAAACCTTAGATCTCACAAAATTAAAGCATGAGAAAAGACTTAAATCTCAGAAAAGTTCAAAGGAGAGAAGTGAATATGAAAAAATTTATCCCAGTCAATTGAAAAAAAAAAAAGGTATCCAAAATGGGGAGAAGAATTTTGTAAAATAATGCTTCCCCTAGTGTTTTCTGGGGAAAACACACTTTCTCTTGTTCTGACATCAGGAGAGTCATTTTTTAGTCCCTTTCCTATGAATGCATAACTGGGAAGTTCATTGAATTTTAATTGGCTAAAAAAACAAAGATGGAAATATTTGAGGAGTCAGCTACAACAGATTAATTTCATTTGTGTTACTTCCTTTTGCAGATATTTTCAAAATACAGTTATGTCCACAACAGAGCAGTGCACTCATTGTATTAAAGCAAGTCAAATTCAGTATAATTTAATGTAATTTCTAAGTAGGCACACATGCTCTGTGCTACATATGCAGAATGGGACTCACAATTTTGAAAACTTCTGTTTGATGCCATCATGGGAGATATTTAAAGGGCCTTGAGTAAAAATATCTGTACACTGACTATTTAACTCTTTCATTTCTGGAATTTTTGTATATCTGATATTTTTCAGCTTTAACTTCCTAGTGCCTCATTTGATACTGTGGTGTGGACTGGCAAATTGATGTCTGTTTTGGTAACTGTTAATAAAATCCTAGAATAGTAGAATGGTTTGGGTTGGAAGGGGCCTCAAAGATCACCTAGTTCTAACCCCCTGCCATGAGCAGGGGCATCTACACTAGACAGAAACACCTCAAAGCCCTAGTGTGTGTTACTTTCTGCTTTTAAGATCCTTGAGTAATCAGCCTTCTGTAACTGTGGATTTAAGAGAAAAAATTACACAGAGAGGGGTATAAAGAGAGCATGTGGAAATTCCCTTTTTTAGCTGATAATTTTGTAGGACTTATTATTTCATTCCCTTAGCAAAATATAGAAGGAAACTTTGGATCTACTCTTCTAGTATTAGTCTCAGTTTTTGGCATCATTATGATTTTAGAAAAATACAATTTCTGTAGAAGCTCTTATACAGACAAGTAATTACATGTAAAGATATTAAAGCAGCTTAAGATACTACACAAAAGTTCAAATTTGCTTTTGATGTGTTACATTCTTGTGTTTTTTTCTGGCTGGCTGATGGTCTATAGGTACATAATCCTGCTCCAGGAGACGAGCTCAACTAATCAAGCTTTTAAGGATTTCCCAGCTTTATGACCCATGACTTCTGAGGACACATTTGCACTCTTTGATTTCAACTTCTGACAAAGAGAGAATGCTCAGAACTTCTCCACCTCTGTGGCTGTTGCTCCTTCCCTAACCAAATCTCCTCTTGCCATTCTCAGGTACACACTGGTGGATATTTTGCGTGCCATACTGCTTTCTTTAGAAGCCATGATAGAAGACCCCGAGCTGCAAGTGAATGGATTTGTTTTGATTATAGACTGGAGCAACTTCACCTTCAAGCAGGCCTCCAAGCTCACACCAAGCATGCTTAGATTAGCCATAGAGGGCCTCCAGGTAACATCATTATTTTCTTTCTTTTGCTAATTCTTCTTCATTTTGCAGTTCATTACAAATCTAGGTCAATAAAAAAGACCTAAGCAAAACAAAATTCCAACAACTTGTTCATAGCAAGGCTATTAACACTTTAAGGTGTGGGTGTACAGGCAAGCTACTGTGACAAAAGTGTGAACTCAGTCAGCTAACTGCAGTAACTCCTGATGTGTAGGCTCCTTCCTTGCTATAAATATGAGGTAACTTTTTTGTCTTGATTCCAGAGTGACTGGCTTTCTGTAAATTCAGATGGTAGCTTTTGCAACAGAAAGTTAGAAGTAATCAGTTTATGTTGTAATTATGCACAGGGCTAATGAAACAGGGGTTGCTGCTGCCATGCCAGGTTGTTTTCTTTCATTGATTCTTTTGGAGACAGGCTCTACCTCATTTGTCAGAAAGTGTGGGGCCCTGTGATTAGACAGTTAGCTGGGACTATTTATTTACTCAAAGTTCAGCATGTGCCTGGCTCTTTTTCTGGGTCAAGATTAATCTGAGCAGCAGCTTCTGGGACTGAGTATACAGTGATTTAAATGTCTTTCAGCTCACTGTGAATTCACTTTACATGGCATAGGCACATTGGTGGAAAGGATACTGCATAATTTGCATCTGTTTCCTGTGGTATTTTATTCTTGTTAAAATGGAAAACTAAAATTGTTAAGGTAGTTGTTTTCTGCACAAGTCTGAGCTGTCGTGTTAAGAATATCTGTATTTCAGTACTGTGGCAGTGTGCCTTGCTTTTAGAAGGACATGTATTCCTCTTCTGTGATGTATCTATAATTTATACATTTTTATTACTCATAAAGCAATACAACAGCCTTACCTTTGAACTTTCTTCACTGTCATAATGTGATTTTTGAAGAAACCTGTATAACAGTAGTATGGAGTTTTGATTGAACTGATGAAATGGCTCAACTGGTATTCAGCCTGCTGTTGCACACAGAAGGGTAGTGACATGAGACAAAGATCTCAGATCTCATTTTGTTGTGTTTCCTTATGCAACAGTGTGATTCCATGGTCTTTACAACTGCATTAGAAGGCAGCAGTGAGACCTGTGCTCTAGCAGTGCCTCATTTCCTTTTAGTGCTTTCANGGGGGGGTGTGCTTTTTTCAAAGTTAGCCATTGTTTTCTGGTTTAGAACATGAATAAATGCTTTAGTAATCTTTGTTTTCAAATGGTGGTGTTTCTTCTTGGGCATTATTCAGAGATGGTTATTTTGAGGATAGCTGAAGTGAATAATTGCATCTGAAAATATGAGGGGTGACCTACCAAACTTCAGGTGGGCTCTGAGACTGCATTCTTGTGCCATCAATTGGTTCCTAATGAATTGAGGAGAAGTCTTTTGGGTTACTTAGCTTACCCATGCCCCCAGCTTTGTAGTTTCAAATATTCCAAGTCTAATGGTGGCCAGCACCTACAGCATCATTTTGTGCCCACTGCCTCCAGTGCTGTTTACTGCAGAGATGCAAAAGTGGGCATGAAATGCTCCAGAAGAGAGAAGGAAAAGGAATTTCTACCTTTTATTTTGGAAGAAAATGTATAGCGAAAACATCATTCTGAATGATGTCAAAGTAAAAAGTGCTTAATCAGGTGGTACAAAAAAGAACAACTCCCACACACTATTTTTTATGATCTTTGTAAATACTTTCTATTTAATCAGAGAAATGAAATTTACTTTGGCTTATGAGATTTAACAGGGCTCAAGATGCTGAACTTTACCATTTGGAGAATTTAAATATTTGTGTTGCTTAGGCGGAAGGGGACAGTGTCGTTGGGATTAGTGACCACTGAATTTGATGTTAGCCAAATCCCTTTGCCTTCTGAATGAAATCTACTGAATTTGCATTATATTTGCTTAGCTTCCATGGTGAGCACAATACTCAGTATGGTACATACCAAAGACTTTACAAGCTATGGCATTTTTGGCTTTTCACAACGGCTTGTTGTTTGGGAAATTGCTTTTGAAAATAAGGTAAGTAAATACACCGTTTTCTACTGCATAGAAGAAGATGAGTTCTGGTATATACTTTGTCTGCATATGCGTTGAATGGGAGTGTGAGAAGAATCATACCCCAGACTTACTTGGATAAATTAGAAAAAATTCCTAGGTAGCTGTTTCCAGGAAAAGAGACTTTTGGTTATGGAATTTTTAATGTGAGGAGACAGTGATTGTCTGTAATCTGATGTGAAATTCTAGCATACCCATCGCAGCAGTGCTGTACCAAACAACTGGTGCAGTGCTGAATTTTAGATCAAATTTTTAGACAAGAGGTAAAAACGTCCTGTGGAGGTGAGGGCACTCGTCTGGGACCCTTGATGCTCCAGTCCTAGCTCATACACTGGCTGTGTGCTTTTGGAAAAAAGGAGCCGCACTGTTCCTTGAAGATGCTTGTGGCTACAGCACTCATGTTGTTCCTCATCAGTGAGAAGGAGTATTTGCACTTAGAGCTCCTACACCTTCCCTAGTGAAGAGCAAGGTCAGAAGGAAAATATTTTTTGAGCTCTGAGACACATGCCTTGACTTGAGCACTTTGTGCTGACTCTCCCATGTGTATTCATCATGTGGATGCTTGTGAGTTCCAGTCTTTAGAAGCCCACTCTTCCCCATTCATTGATTTCTGTAGCCAGGCACTGCTTTTTGGCTCGTGAAGGAGCTCATGTTCCTCAGCAGCCTTGTTCCTGAAAGCAGGGAGTGTTACAGTGTTGTGTGCTTCAATACCCAAGTGCCCTGATTAAGTATTTTTCAAAAACTTTACAGGATTTTGTTTCTTTCACCAGTAATGGGTTGCAATTTGTGTGCTTCAGCTATTTTTCTCATAGAAAAGAGAGCTCTGAAGAAAACTAGTCCTAACTTTCCATAAACTCCGAGCAAAAAACCCAAAATTTATGAGGTGGTTTCTGTACAAGGAACAATTGAGTTGTCTGGAATTCATCTGGATGGAAGAAGAAAAACTGTGGAGGGAAGGCACATAAAACCATGGAATCATTGGATAATTCAGCTTGGAAAAGACCTCAGGAGCTTGGCAAATCCAACCTCCTTCTTAAAGCGGAGTCCCTGGTGAAGTCAGACCTGGATACAAACAACATCATGAGTGGCTGTAGAGGGTGGACAAGCTGCAGATGTTATTTATTATTTCCATTTTAAGAAATGGGCATCATCAGGTGATACTAGGAGGAGGTCTGGCTCTTTACAACCGTTGTACAACATCTGGGTAACTTGTGGAACCCTCTGCTGTGGGAAATTGTGGATGCTTAAAGTTTAGTTGTGTTTAGGGAAAGGGGAAAGAGAGATGAACTGAGTGTTAGTAAATAAATAAAAACCTTCCTTAGGCTGTACAAAGTTGGAGATAAGGTGGATGCTGAGTGGAAATAATCACATATGCTGTCTAAATTGTAGCTGCTCTAGGCTCTCATTTTGGCCTTTGTTAAGGCCAGGATATGAATATGGACTTTTGGTATAGCATAATTAAGTCAAGTGTGTATTCCATCCCTTCTTCCCCCTTTTTGAAAACCTTCCTTTCATTTTACGGCTCCTGGCACTCCCCTGACCCCTTCTACCAAAACACCTAGCTGAGAACACAGAAAGAGGGAGGAGGTTCTGATTATTTTCTTTGTGATAGTCCTTTTTAACATTAGCCCCCATATGGACTTTTTTTTTAAATTATCAAGACAGCATTGTTTTCATAATGCAGGTGAAAAAAGTTTCAAAGACTGAAAATCCAATTTGAAAATTATATTGAAATTTGGGGTTATTATTAACTCTGACAGACAGATTTAGGGGTAATTATAACTGAGTTTTACAGAACAGAACACTGTAGGTATGCATGATCACTCTAACTGATCACCTGATATTTAGTGTTCTAAAACACTGGACCACTAATTCCTTCTTAAGTATTGATTTCTATTTAGTGCATAATAGGAGTTGCATGTATGACAGATTTTTTTTGTGTTTTCACTCAGGCAGGCTGTACATCCAAATGCTTTGCAAAAGTGCATCGTTATTGGTGGCTGAATGTGAATGTTTCTCCTCTAGTTAAAAATCTGGTGAAAAAGAGATGATACATATTTAAATGGGGAGCTGAACATCTGTGGACAGTCAGCATTGTTGCAGAAGACAGAAGACTCTTGCTTCTGGGATGAGGGTGTTTACTGGAAGAAACAGTGATAGTGTTGTGGGGGACAAGGCAGGGCTTTTAACCAACTGTGTCTTTTTTTTTTTTTTTTTTTTGTAACAGAGGAAGGCTTCATAAGCTAACACAAACTCACTCCTGTAAAAATGAAAGCAAACCAGAAAGCAAATGAAGGCAGCAGCATCCTTGCAGCTACCATTACTTTCAAAAACGTCCTTCACACATCTGTTCTTGTGAGTTGTAAGAACAATATCCCCAACCAGATGTGCTGCAGCAGTGCAGGGTGGAAGTACCAGACACAGACCATGTGCAGTCTGGTGTTGGAAGTGACAGGACTTCCTACTCCCATTTTCTCTAATTGTGAACTCTGTCAATATCTTGCAGGGAATCTTGCTGAACATCACAGCTGGTTCAATAAGCACAGAGAGTGCTTTAATTTTGCCACCTGGTTCTGGACAACATCTATGCAACCAGCATGTTTCAGTGCCAAGAATTCCTAAGACAGGAACTTCCAGAACTAAGGATGCCTGTGAAAACAGTATTTTGACTTCATATAATTACATGGTCAAAGGCTCTGTGCAGTGCATAAGATCGTTAATAATGAGCTGAAGGAAGAGTTAGCACTAGCAGTGAGCACCAGTGAGCTGCAAACCACAAAATAGAGCTTTAAATGTTTTTGCATCCAGACTTAAAACCATAAACCCCTTTCATTCAGTGCTTGAATTTTCCACCAGTTTTTGAGAACAGGGTCCTGACACTTTGCATATTGCTTGAGAGAATATTTAAAAGTAGCAGACTTAAGCTTTTAATGGGAGTATCTTCTGTTTTCAGGAGGTTTAGTAAATAATTTCATTCAGGTTTTGGGTTTTTTTAAATCAAAGAATTAAGTTGTTTGTAAATGCTGGAGTCCCCTGAGACCACAACTTCTCAGAGAACAGAGGGATGTGCTTGTAAACAACCTAATTTTATACCAGTTCAACTCATGTTCTGTAGCAACAGCAGTTAAATGGGATATTTTTCCTAAGAGCTTGTTATTTTCAAGAGTTTGCATACACTTGGTCTTCCTTATTTGTAAAAAAGGCCATAAAAAGGCTTACCAGTGATTTACTGTGTAAACAGGGTGGACTGGAAATGATTGGTACTTCTAGCTCCTCACCTGCTGTCATGATGGGCTTAACCTGCTGGGTGAGAAGAGACTTTATGACCACAGCTCGAGTTCAGCTACAAACAGGCGTGTCTGTATAGACACAGCCATTATTCAGTGTGGTCCCAGCTGTTACCCTGTTATCTGAAGACAAAATAATTAATTTCCTTGCTGGATTCTTCTGTGATGCTCATAAAAAAAATTGTTGAATGCCTTTGGAATGTTGATTTATGTATTCTCACAAACACACTTTTAAGATGAGGGGATACCATAATCTTTTTTCTTTTTATACTTCTATACCCAGCTGAGAATAATTGCACTGAAAGATTACTGATGAGTGTTTTCTAATTTGGGGTCCCTACTGTGACAGGCTGTGGTCTTGATTTTCAGTTACTTTTTATATATTTGGAGTCCAGCTGCCATTTATTTTTGAAGATTCAAGACTTCAGTCTTGAGCCCCCAAGCCAGGAGTCTGAATTCTAGCATGGCTAAATTAAGAGCTTCTCATTAGATTCTCTTTGAATGCACATAATGCCACATGGGCTGCCACCTCTGAAACAAATGAGAAGCAGCAAACTAAACTCCTCTTTCTCCCCCCCGAAACTCTGCTCTGTGGCATCTTACTGAAAACTGCGAGGAAACTTTAATGGAGTTAAATATCCACCCTGCAAATAACTACAGCTGGAGCTAGTGGAGTGTCTGCCTGCAGTAGTTTGTCATGCTCCATGTGAACCTGAACCAGAAGGACAGAGGGCACTTTGCCAGCAGTTTGCAGATCTTTGCTGGAAGCAAGGCATGATTAGTTGTGGGGAGCTTGGCTTTTGTTCAGACACTTTGATCTAACTGGCACAGACTCTTTGGCTTGTTCTTCCTGCCCTTTCTGCTCTGAGCAGGCTTTGCCACAGTCCTACTGCTTCCCCAGTTCTCAGCCCACTCCTGCTGACGTTGTCTTACTTTGTACCAGTCTTCACCGATGTGGGTTTTTTGTCTCTGTGTTCTGATGGCATCCTCCAAAACCTCAGTCACCACAGATGACTGCATGGCACATTAAGATCATCTTAGACTCCTTAGGAGATCTCAGCCTTTTGTGGTCTCACTGGCCAGATGCTCTCCACATCTGGTTTCTAATCATCTTAGCTTCCCATCTCCAAATCTCCTTTTAACCAGTGTTCCCATTGCTCTTCATACCAGTCATGAAAGCAGCACTGGAGAGTGAATCCTGATCTGTTCACATACCAAGTGAGTCCTCTAGACACCAGGCTGTTAAGGAAACTCTCCTTTTAGTTCCTTAGCACCAGAGCTGGTGTACTTGGCACGCATGAGTAGGTGTTCACGGGGCCAGGCAGAAGACATTGGGAGCTTCTGAGCATGTTAGTGGAATGACATGGAATGATCTAGAAAAAGAAGAATTTTTTTTTTTTTTTTTTTGGTAATCTGGTGTTTTCTCTTACTCAGTAAATTAGATGTGGTTAGTGTAGAAACCAGTGAAAATGCTCATAGTTGACATTTTTCCATCAGTTCTGTCAACAGAGAAAAACATCCAAATAAATTTATTGCATCTTGAGAGAAAGAAAATAGAAGAGACTCTTCTTGTACTTGCTTCTTTCTTGAGCTTTTGCTAAATGCTAACCACTTTTCTGCTTTTCTTTATCAGGAAACTGAATCTATCTGCATTTACTAAAGGTAGTGACTAAATTGCTCTGATTAGGCTGAAAAAGTAA
Organism: Rhipidura dahli; assembly: GCA_013399225.1. Classification (NCBI taxonomy): domain Eukaryota; kingdom Metazoa; phylum Chordata; class Aves; order Passeriformes; family Rhipiduridae; genus Rhipidura; species Rhipidura dahli. Next base: position 221,312 of record VXAC01007302.1, on the reverse strand, counting down.
TATAATGCTACGGTGACACAAACATGAAGGGCTTGTAGCACAAACTTGGTATAGGCAATTAATTCCTGTCACTGTGAATGACTTCTAGTTGTCTCTGGTAGACCACAGTTCAACAACTATATGGTTATAACCATTCCTCAGCTTCAAAAATATCTATTTACTTTTGGAAGTGATTTTTCTCAGTCAAGGCCTAAATATTTCTCTTTTCTTCAGTATCTTAAGGCCATGAGAGGAATAAATAGTAGCCTTCCTTGTAAGGTCACTCAGAAGTAAAACTAATTTGTTGTAAATTGTAATGTTAGAGACAGAAGACATGTTTTAAGATCATAGTTCAGCTTCCTGCTAAGGCAAGTTTATCCCTTGCATTATATTTTCTAGTGCTTCTCACAGTTTAATTTAAAAGCTCGAAGGCAGGTCTGGCACATTCTTTGGAAACCTCTCTACGACTTCTTGCTCTTCAGATTTCCTCTCGGCATTAATCCTAATTTTTCTATTTCAAAATGTCAACTCCTATAAAACCCTTTACTCTTTCACTGTGTGCTGTTGGGTCCAAAAGCAGAATTGGTATGTGACTTTCAATAACCCATAGAAAGGAATTGTTTTGATGCAGTACCTATCTGCAGCAGCAGTGATTTGGAATCAGGACATGGAGATGTTCCTCCTGCCTTGTTTGGCACTGGAGATGGTGAGATGTGAAAATAAGTGGGATCCTCTTTATTTGGAGAGCCTAAATCTACTTTTTTTTTGTAGTGTTCAGTTTACCTGTGTTATCAATCCATTTTATATATGTGTCTTTCAGGTTTACCTCAAAAGTATACACTGGATCATTTTTGTAATTATTTTCTGAAACCAGTCTAACCTTTATTTTTCGTGATGCTCATAAATCCTTTGTGACCTTACTAGGCTGTGCACAGTTGTCCTTATGCTGCTGTCTTGTGCACATACTGCCCCTGCATATGGTGCCTCTGCCAGCAAAGTCTTACAAGACTCCATCCACAAAACAATACAATGAAGGGTTTTTTTGCAATTTTGGTTTATATTCCTTAGCAAGTGTTCACCTCCTATGACAATTATTTTTGTGAATCCAATTTGCCTTTGGGTATAAGCAAAATTTTGATTTTGGTTGTGATTGCTGTGTGGGAAGAACAATGCTGTCATAATTCGCTGATGTTTAAAAACAGCTGTGGGAAACTTCTCTGGTGGAAGCACCATAAAAACGTGAAATTATATGGCTGGTGATGGTTTCTCTCGTCTCAGGTTTCCTAATCATGAAACAATTAAGACAATTCAATTTTTGTATGTTTTAATAGGCATAACTGTTTAAATAAGTGATACTTTACTGGTGATTTAAAGTAGGCCAGGAGCTGAAAGTTTAGATATATAACAAATGAAGAAAATTATATTTCTGAAGAAAAAAAAAAGTATTAATTGTTTCTCAAATATCATACTCTAGTGTGGATAATATACTTAAAAAAAAAAAAAGCTCCCTCCCTCAAAAAGCATTTCTGCAGTCTTTTTGCTGCATATTTTGCAAAGATCAGAACAAGTTCTTAAAAAACATCTCTTCTTATTATGTGGAATATGAAAATAGTGCTTGTAATCTTTTCCAGTGTTTTCTGTAATAAAAAGGATTGAGGAGTAACACTGTGTTAACACATAATAAATATCCAAACATGGATATGGACTGAAATCCAAGGTGGCTGAACATATTGTCCTTTCTATAGAGGAAAATAAATTTACATTCAATCAAAAAAATAATTTAACTCCAGCACCTGATGCTGAGAAAGCCTCATGTCTGCATCTCCTTCAGCACAGTTCTGGCTATGCCAAGGTGCTTACTTGTTTTTTTTGTGTTACATTTTATGTTGCCCCTCACAGTGTAGGTTTTGACTATGAAATATGTATTCCTCTCCCTTATTTTATATACTCTAATATCACACAACATCATTGGAAAATGCAGTCTTTAATCAGTGATTAAAGCTTGTATTTTCAAATTTATTTGTTATTTTCCTGCTATTTTTAGTTGGTTCTCAATCCTTTATAGCTGTTAGAATCTTTTGGGGTAGGGCTTCCTTTCTGAGAAGAGCTGTTTTTCAACCCTTGGCCACTTCCACCACTGAAAACATTTTCTGGAAGGATGAAGTGAATCTGCTGTGATCCGGGGGAGGGCCTCCCTAAAGGTGTGTTTCAAGTGTGGTTTTTGTTAATTCTTACCTGACATTGCACTGAATGTACCTTATTTCCTGCAAAAGCTTCTGAGTTTGATGGGATGTGCCTTCATCTCATGCTAAGCTATTTGACTGCAAGTATAATTTAGAGCACTGCATCTCCTGGCTGAAGGCCACCATGCAAAGTATTAAGAACTCAGGGCAAATCATCAAGTACTGGTAGTCCTCCAGCATTTTCCTCAGAAAGTCTTTGCAAGGTACAGTCAATCCTCTGAAATTTGCAGTGGATCTTTCTGGTCTTTATGCAGAAACCCCATGGATTATGCTTCAGACACAGTGAGTCCATGTAGAAACACTGCATACATTCGGTAGTTCAAGTGCAGTTGTAAACCCAGGCTTTGCAGTAGGGATTTTCAACCTGTGGAAGAGTATGTGGTGAAAATGTAGATCCATTTTGAGAGGAAGACAGAAAAGATTTTGAAGGATAGTGCTTAACAGAGGAGAAAAGAGAACACTAAGGGTGTTAGGAGAGGACAGGATGGTTATGACAGGATAGGGCAGGGTGAAGACAGACATAAAAGCTGCCCTTCAGTTTAGATTTTGAAATGTTTCAAAGTAAGCAATTCCATTTCCTGTTTTATGGCTGTTATCAATCTCATTGAGTAAAATGTCATCTCTAAAACAAAGATTTTTAAAGCTGTACTGGCGTACCATTAGAAAATAAAGATTAACATTTTTGAAATCATAGCTGCCACACATCTGCAATAACTAACCTATATCATAGCACCAGATATTATCATTCCCCTCTAGTTTTAGTCAGTGAGCACACCACCATTACATGGTGACTTTGACAGGCACCAAGTCTGCCTTGAGACTGTGTTCTTCCTCAAATTCTTAATTCACTTTCCAGAAGAATTATAGGGGTTAACTGTACACGTCCAGCAACATGTTTCCATTATGAGGGGATGCAGTTAAATAGTTGTGATTGATGAGAGATTAGGTACCAGTGAGAAGCTGGCTGAGCCTCTTAACCACTTATTTTCTCATCCTTTATCTTTCAGGGGTTTAGAGATGCAGAATTGCAAGCAAGAGTTGACATATGTTCTGGGCATTAGCTGAGATCCATTGGGTCATGCTTTTCAAAGCATTTTGTTAGGAATATTGAGCTATTGATTTTCTCTGGAAAACCCTAGGACATCTTCATACTATTGCTATCAGTATGATCCAATTCTGCTCTCCACAGAAATTCAGCAGGGTTGCAATTTAATGAGACCAGTGAAAGGAATCTGACTGCTCTATTTATAGCACACTAATTGATCAGGGTAGCCATGGTAGGAGGAAACTTCAGAGAAAATCAATGCAGTATCAAATGAAAGTAGCACACAAGCCTTTAAAGTCAGCTTTGTGAAAGCCAGTTAAGAATGAATTTGTGTGAATATCCATAGGAACATCTTGGACCATGTGTGTTCTTGCTTTAAGTTGTAGGAATGAAGTCAAACTAAGCAGCATCTTACATACAAGGTGAGCCTTACTATGTATTTTTTTCTTCATCCTCTTGATACTCTGTCCCATTAAATCTTCTTGGTGGCTTTGGTTTCATATGTGGACTGTAGATGTCTTCTTTTAAGAGCTCCCCTTGGACAACCTTATCCTTTTTTTGTAATGAGGGTGGCAGCCACACTGTGTAGCAGAACTTCAGAGCCTCTTGGCTGTGTGTCCAGCACTTGGGCTTGAGTTCCAGGTCTCATGGCTTTCACTTAAATGCAGGGAGAAGATGGTCTGTCTACCTCCATTCTTCTTCCTGTCACCAAAATACTTGTGATCATAGTACATATGTAAACCATAACCATTTGTAGTCATTGCTGAATCTGTGTAATGGACCTTTGCTTCCTCCTCTAATTTCATGTGTTCCTCATGAAATCTGATGAAGTCCTGAGCAACCCCCTGTTTGCCATCCCTGAAAACTATGGTTTTGTGGCAGATATTCTCCTTTACTGGGTGTATCTCCATGCTGTGGGCTGACTGACCATCAGTACATTGCTTTTGGGCTGCTGTAGGAGGATGAAGCAAACAACAAACTACCATGAAGGCATTTCAGCAGTGACTTGTTTCGGAAAGAGTCAGAGGGGGAACAGATGTACACTTTGGTTACTTTGAATGTGCTTTTTGTTCTTGTGTTTGTACATAGACAAAAGCTTTACCTCTTCTCTGAAGGATGGCAAACGTGGCAATGATTACAGGCAAAGCTGTCCAGGCTGTCAATGTGTCTCCTTTCCTTCAATGCTTGAATGTGCTTGCAATTAAATAAATAAAAATCTTGTTTTGTTTTATGGCATGTGGGATGTAACACTTAGGTTCACTTTCTGAGGAAGAATGCACATACTTTTTTTTTTCAGTAGGATAATTAAAGGCTTGGCATCATGAAGTGGATGCATGAATAATTCTGTTTTTCTGCTGCTTCATAAGAAAGGAGTAAATAATCTAGACCTTCCATGAACAGTTAATTTCTGTGGGCTAAATTTATTTAACACCAATAGCTAAGTATATTAATGGTGCTGCATCTTATGTTCATTCAGTTTTGAGCATATGTAGTGGCATGGAGTTGTGGCTTAATTAGCTAGATGAATAATGTTAGAAATATTGTCAATTATCAATATGGTCTTCATCTTTCTTTAAGCCCCGACTGGGAATCCAGTTCCCAATGACATCAGCAGTTGCCCTGGTGAATGTTCATAAGCTAGTCTTTAATCTTTCATTAAATCACAAGCTAGGAAATCAGACATGGGGACTGAGATGAAAAAACATGCATCTGCAGCACTGATGTCCCTGAAAAACAGGAAAGGCACACGTCCATGTTTTTGGAAAAAAAAAAGGAATTTGCTGCATTGGTGATCACACTCTCAGCCACTTCTCTTGCCTAAGCAACACCACTCAAGGGGAATTTGCAGAATGTAAACAGAGGTGAGATGTGTGGGGCTTGAGAGCAGCTGAAATCGAATATGACAAGGCCTGAACAGGATGAATCAGCTCTGTCATGTGCAAGGTTTGAGAATGGAGGTAAGGCTGGCAGGTTTAGGACCTCTTTCTTCCTACCCTGGGCTTTAGCTGGACATTTCTTAGAGCGGCACACTGCAAGCTTTAAGTTATTGTACAGAGGGGCACTGGAGATATCTCCATGTGAGCTACGAGCACAGAGGTGAAGTGTGAACTCACACTCAGACTGACGCATGGGAAAAAAAGAATGGGACAGAGGGCAAACTGCTTTACATGGGCCCCCATTTACTTTGGGGCCCATGTAAAGCAGGGTGGGTCTTTTGAGAAACAAAGCTGCCCTCTGAGCTGGGAGGGCAAATAGAAACGGAGTTGTTACTGACAGGCCCCCAAGTGTTTGGTGTGCTGAGCTGAGACTGGAAGAGTGGAAATACCTGTGTTGTAAGGGACATAAAGGTGCAATATAAAGCTTCCGTTGTGGAACAGCTCCCCAGAATAGCAGTTTGGGCCAACATGGAACTGTCTCATTCTGTGCTGCTTTGTGTAGTAGGAGAAAATTATTCTTCCCCATGAAGCTTAATGTGCTTATGTCATTACAGCATTGTGTCTCTAAGAATGCCATCACAGGAGCTGTTACTGGCACAGGTCTCAGCAGCTCATTTCTGCCCAGGGCTTGGTCTACCAATGAAAAACTCTTTCCCCTCTCTGTTTGTCCCAAATCAGTCCTGCCTCCTGTATGGGACCAGATGTTGAGCCAGTGCTTCCCTGCATTTGTTCTCTCAGTGCCTGCTTTTGGGATAAAGGATTCCAATAGCATTATTTTTTTCTAAAGTGGAAATGGGAAGCCATAATTTTGCATTTTGCAAATAGAAAAAAAAATTAAAGAGGCGGGGAACAGACCTACAACTGCTCTGTTCTATTTCACAAATGAAGTAATTAAAAAAAAAAACCGCAACCAACAGAAAATAGAAAAGCAGAATCTGGAGGATATGGGTTTTTTGGTTTTTTTTTACAGATTTTAAAGTTGGAATTGATTTCCTTTAAGGTTATGAAGTCTTGCTCACAAATCTTTTATTTCAGCTTTTATTGCAATCTTTTATTATATATCTCAGCTTTCCCTGAGGCTTTTTATTCCTGGAAAGGTTTTTGACAATTTAAAATTAGTCAGAAGAAGTACACTGAGCTGTAATTTATGTTGCCAGGCATTATTACCCAAGGCCCTGCCTTCTCACCCAGAGGAGCCCACAGGTGAAACTGCAGAATAGAATTATCTTTGCCCAGGTCACATAAAGAGAGGCTGTCTGTAAGAGCACTCTGTCTTGTTTTCCTGCCAGCACCGAGTTCACACTTACGTCCTTGAAAAATACCATTTGCTTGGATGACAGACTGTCACAGGGCTGGGACGTAGGTTATTGCTGTGAGATGAGAGCCTTTTGGCGTTCTTCTGAGTCACTGGCACCATCTGTCCCTCTTCCTGAGGTAGGGCCGGATGGAGGGAGTGGAGCCCTGGCATGCTGTTCAGCTTTGTGTTTGGCATTCCTGACCTTGCATCAGCCGCAGGCTGACGGGGGGTTGGTTTGGGATAACTTGCTTTGTTCTGTGTTCTGCAGTGAACCCCGGGCATAATCTGCTTTGACTCACATAGTGTGTTGCAGGAGACATGTTTTGCTTCAAAGCAGATGGTTTCAAAATAAATGTTTTTGCTATTAGTGCAGCATATTTGGCCAGGTGTTGCTAGCTTCTCTCACCCCTCCTTGTTCAGAGCCTTGATTTTCTTTTCAATACACGATAAAAACGTAGAAGGGAATTCAGCCAGGATTCACATAGCTCACAATTCTGGTCAGCCAGATAGTGTCAGTCTGGCCTCCCTTTTGCTTTTATTAGGTGGGTGATGTGTTCCTGTCTTTTCTCTCTTGGGTTTGATCCTTTCAACATGGACTGAAAGTCATAGCCCTGGACTCATCAAACCCATATTGATTAAAAAAAACCCCAGCTCTTAGATAGAATAACTTTCAGGCAGCACAAAATGTGGCAGTAGAGTATTAAAGATAACTGGGTCAGGTTCCCCACAACACTGTACGTGGGAAGACATGCTGAGTGTTGGTCTTGCAGAAGAAGCTGTGGTGTTGGAGGAGAGCAGGACTTTACAGATAAACCCAGGGCTGTGAGTTTGCTGGCTGAGTGCTTTGTGAGGATCACTGCAACACTAGAGAAAATAAAAACTGAATGAATTTGAGCTTAGTGCTGTTTGTCACCTTTCAGACAAGTAATAATGACAGGTGAGGCTTGGCAGTGGAAGACACGAGTTGAGGTTATGTGCATATTGGCACAGGAATGTAAATGAAATGCTCCTGTGAAAACAGAGTTCTCTAGGGATGATGTTCAGTGTGAAGTAAACCAGGAATAAACACTGAAGTCTGTGGGATGGTGAAAGGTGACCCACGGCACTGAAACCTGGGGAGGACAGTTGGCATGGATTAGGGAGACTGGGGAGAAGGCAGAGAGGATGGATAATGCTGCAACTGAGGGCATCCTGTTTCTTGAGCATTGACTGTAAAATAGAAATGGGACGAACAGCAAGTTATTTTAGAATGAAATGTGCTGTAATGCATTTATATGTTAACGAGAAGGAGCAGGAGGGGTGAAAGTAGGAGCTGTCACTGCAAGAAAATGTCATCAGGCATAGAATTAGAGGAGTTGGTGCTAGAAAGTCAAATTTCCATGTTGTTTCCCAGGTAACAGGTGAGTTTGTTGAGGCTGGGAGATGTCCAGTCTGTGAAGTGGGACTTAGGAATAGAGGCTCGTGTTTGTGTGTGCCATTCCTTTTGCCCTTATTTTCGGAGTCCTAAAATAGATCTAAATTCCCTTAGTGTTACATAACAGTGAGTCAAACCCAGCTTTTAAATATCTTTAATTAGTTTCAACAATCAGATTTCCAGTTGACTTATTTAAAGAAATAAATGCTGCTCTCCATCCTTGCAGAAAAGGCTCAGTGGTTACCTGCAGTGAGTGTACAGGTGACTTTCACCAAACCCTATTTTCTCTTGAGCTAGACAAGATGTTCAGTGCAGGAGGTCCACACTTCCCCATCCATGATGCTGGTGTCTTCCTGTGTCTTTGTGTTTTCTCTTTTTTCTCTGTGCCCATCTTCATGTTCCTGCAAGCTCTGGTGCAGCCTCCTGTGCTTCCGAAGCCCTGCGGCTTTGGAGAGTTGGCAGCGGTCGCCTGGCCATGGAGATCATCAGAGTTGGTGTCAATTTGATGTGGATTTAAACAAAGCTAGGCCTGCCAGCTTGGACAGAGAGTTACTTGCTTGAATTTCAAAATTTAGACTTCTGGTTTGATTCTTGCTTCAGGCATTATTTCAGATCTCTCATCTGAAGGGAAAGTATCTCCCCTACCTGGCTGGGAGCCAAGTCCAGGGCAATGCAGTATGATCCTCGCTGGGAATGCTTTTCATCTGCAGCAGTTGGAGGTGATGCACATACTTGTGCACATGCTTTGATAGAAAATAGCATCTGTACTTGTTATTGCTTTGCATACTACTGAAAAGCACGTGCTGGTTTGATAGGTATGGATCAGGGAAGATCCACAGCTTGTGTGGACTATATATAAAAACTATATAGAGCCTGCTGATCATGCAACAATGCTTCTATTTTATAAACTTTGTGCTCTATTGGAATATACATTCTAAGGTCTTTGCACTGGTGCTGAGTTATATTAGTCTGTCAACACTTGTTTAACAATAGTGTTGTAGAAAAGATAATTAATTTTTTTGCAAACACATCTGTATTTATGTTAGTGTCAAAAAAATCCCAACAGAATGAGGGAGATTTTTGTTCTCCATGAATCAATTTTTTTTTCTCTGTGGAATGCAAAACCATGCAAAGGTCTTGATCACATTTTTTTATTTACTATGAATTCAACTTGTCTGTTAGCCTGGCTCCTATTCCCACTGGGGTCGTGCTGTTCACCCTGCTGATGATAGGGAATAAGTTGTTTTTATTATATGCTTAATGAAGCCTCTTATGCAGAAAAAGCATTCAGTAGATACTCAGTAGTGGAGAACTGTTTTCAGACAGGTACATTGTTTTGAAAAAGGAGACTCAGATGAGCCCAGATGAGTTGATCTTTAAGACTACCAGATATAGTTATTATCACCAGGATTTACAGCCCTGCATGTGGATTTTATTTACTTTGGCTTTATTAGTTGTGTACTCAGACGGCACTTGATTCTCACCTGATGCAGAGTGCAGCTCCTCAGAGGCAGTTGTGTTGCTGTAGCTTTGGTTCTCCAAAACCTGTGCATGCTCTCACCAGATCTGCTCATCAGTGAGCTCTGGTGTGTCCTTCACTTGTGACTGATACTCAGATCTGGGCTCCCCTCCCTCACTTTCCCCATGTACCAAATGTTGTTACTGATCCCATGGTTCTTGGTTGAAACCTTTGAGTTGCCTGCTGAATTAATGGGAATATGGACAGAACTTAATTAATCAATTAATTATAACTTACCTTAACTATAAATGGCAATACATTGCTCAGTGCTGTTGAAAAGGAACTGGAATGCTGAAGACCTGATGGCTAAGAAAGTAATAATGATGCATATTTTGCATGGAGAATTGTTTATATCTTGCAGCCATTTCAAGTCACCATTTCAGACTATACAGAATATAGACAATAAAAATTTCAAAAGAGGTGGTATGAACAGAAGCATTTGTGTGATACTAATTTTTATAAAAAAAACCTATTCAGTAGAGGTCACTGTACTGGACAAAAGCATCTCTTAGGACACCTTAACATGTATTTACACAATAATCCTCATAGTGCTTGAGTAGCCACTCTGTTTAATTAATGGTATTTAAAAGGTTTAATCTGTGTAATGAATAGAATTTTAAAAATCCACAGCTAACATTTGAAAGTGAATATATTTGTTTTGTAAGAGGCACAATAATTTAAAATTGCTTCATGTTTTCAGGAGTTTCTTGCTGGTTTATAATGGGCAACTGTCAGTGGAGAACATCTCTAAGAGAGTGCAACTATGTACTAATAAAACAGACATGCCCAGGGCTGCTCCCTTCTGCTGCAGTGGCTATGTCCTGACTATTATTATTTTTGTTAGCCTAAGCAGATTGCTACATTCAAAGGATTATTCTGGAAGTGGTGCTTGATTTCTGCTTACCTTCCAAGTTATTTGGGAGAGGGATGGTGGCTGTGACTTACTCTTACAGTTTCACAGTATAGATAATTGAGTTTCTCCTCCATGAATGTTTCTGGATGCTGTTAATTGCGCAGAATAGATGCTGCTTGGGATTTTGTCGAATGTTATTTTGCATATGTTGGTATTTCTTAGGGAATATTTAGGGTATTTTATGAGGGAAAGGCCTGTCTCTGTAGTCAGAAATGATGGAGTACACCCGATAGAATCAGATTAGTGCAAGCCCACAGTGAGTTCAAGTGAGTGAGCTGTATGTGAAGAACATTGCTTTGGAGAGCTTTGCACTCACCCCTGCAGGCTGGTGTAGCAGGATTGGAATGTCACAGAATTAGTGGAGCTCATCAGACCCACTTGCTATTAACTCTTATAAGATCTGTGGTGATGACACAGTCACATCTTGCGTTGGATAAGTTGTCGTATCCGGTGTTTTCGAGTTCTTGATGACACTTTGAGGCAGTTGAATGCTGCTGTGAAAATGCTGGAGTCAGCTGAAAGTACAGAGAGAGTTTAGATAGGCAGAATGAGATTCCTCATGTTGTTATTTGACCAAGTCATTGAGGTTAATGCTTCTCCATCTACAATGGCACTGTGGGACTTCATACAACCAGAAGTGGTCAAGACCCTTTGTTGCTTTTTTCCTGCTGAAACCTGGCAGCTTCAGTGAGCACACCAACTGTTCTGTTGTGCTGGAACTTTGGGGAAGAGTTGAGCCAGAGGAAAGGAACCAATTACTGAAGTGCCAACAACCATTGGACATCGCTTTGGGTTCCGCCTGGGGGTTATTCTGCATGGATCTCACTTTGCAGGTGAGATCTGTCACAGTCACAGGACTGGGTGATGAAATTTGCAGCAGTGTAACAGCTTAAAATAACAAAGCAATCTGTTTGCATACTGAGGGTGTCTTGGAACGCACAGGATTGTGCTTGTCTGTGGTTTATTTCACCACATAACTCTCCCTATCAGATCTGCATGAAATTCAATTTCTTATCCTGGCATAAGCTTGTGTTGTGTATCATGACAGCAAGTAACAGAATGAAATCTGTTAGAATATCTCTAAGATGCTGCATTCTTATCCACAAAAACAAAGGCATTATATAGTTCTCTTACAAAATTAAACAGAAACATTATAACCTATGACTCTACATCATAAGAAGGATCACAAATTTTCCCTGTCAACAAAAAGAAAATGTTTATGTGAAATGTCTCCCATCTAGAGATTTTTTCATTTGAAAAATATCAAATGGGTCAAAACAGAAGTGTTTAATTTTGGGAAAGCTGCCAGCATTGAGTGGAGCATTCAGACACCTCACATCCCCATTTACCTCCAGGCTGTATCTGTTCCTGTCTCCAGGAGAGACTGTTGTTCAGTGTAGGAAAAAAATTTCAACCAAATAACATGTCTTTGTAAGCAAATGGAAGCTTAGAGCACTCAAAGTACAGCTCCTAGGACAGTAGCAATAGCTAGCAAGCATTCTGAGATAATTTCCCCCCTGCTTCTTTGTTTTACATCTACCTTCCTTTCCTCCCTCTGTCCAGTGAACTCAAATTCTAAGGTAGCCTTTGCATTTTGTATACTGGCAGATTTAACTGCTGCATTCTTGTCACAGAACACTTAAATATTCATGCTGCTTTTAATTTTAGTGCTGAAAGACTGTAGTGGATATGATGATGCAGGAATTTGGACTCAGAAAATGGAAGGTTTTTTAATGCTTCAGCTACGTGTGAAGATTTATCAGCCAGGCTCCAAAATGAGCAGAGCTGACTGGAGTACTGCTTTAAATGATCAATTTCAGTAAATACACAGCCAGGATCTTTAAATGGCTAAGCATACAGCTGGTGTCTGATATCTAGAATGTGGCTGGAAGTGTTGTTTATTCAGTATGAGAAAAGGTATTATAGCTCTGTAGTGCTGCACTGTACACATACATACACATCAGCAAACTTCTTTGTCTGAATTGCCAAAAATTAGGTTAACAAAGAAACATGTTAAAAATTATCTTTTTGTTATTCCAGGTTGGATTTAATTACATTTAAGGAAATTTAGATGATTTATCTGTATGTTATTTCCCTGGCAGTAGGCAGCCTGTCCCCTTATTGCCATCATCTGACTGATTAATTGGTCTCTTGCTTGATCTGTTTTCCCTTTTGTTTGTGTATAACTTATTCTAGTGCTTTCCCTTTTTAATACGGTAGCATCAAATTTGCTCAAGGTCTGTGCACTAATGTGGATTAAAAGTCAAGCAGCAGCAGCTCTAATACATAATTGATCTACCACTAGGGCACAAGGAGCTGATTCTGGTTCCTAGAAAGAAAATGACTTTTTTGTCCTACGCTGTTAGCCTGAACTCTTAAATCTATGTTAATTTAAAGTGAATAGGCTACTGGAAAATGACAAATTATCCATGTTAATAATTCTTAAGAGATTAATTTGATATTTGAGGCATAATGAATTTTATACACAGACACAGACACACATGCACTCTGTTCGCCATGTTCCTTTTGAGATGTCAATGCAGTTCTGTTTGTTGGCAATTGAAAATATCTTATGTCTAGAAAATGTGGTACATTTTGAGTCGGTATCTGCCTCTTGGTGTGACCCCACACCAGTTAATACCTAACAGAAGGTTTTGCTTACTTAAGCTGTTTTTTTGTACAGGTGCAAGAGCTTTGTGACATGGTCTCAACAGCAGCACCCATTTGTGAATGGATAGCTTGGAAGAGGCTGTGTTTGCTCATATTATCATTGGCTCTGATTTTATTTCAGCTTGTCCTGTGTTGCTGAGGAATTACTCTGGCCAGTTCAGTTAAGCAGGGGTAGAAGCTTGTTTAAGGTTTAATGTTGATTGATACTCTCACTGAAATGAGGAGTTTTGTGTTTTCCCTGTGAGGTGCACACGGTGGTCTCAGCAGGGGCCTTTGCAGCTGTGGCACGAATGCCGAGTGGGTGACGGCTGCGCGGCTGTGGGACTGCTGGCATGGATGTGCTGGGTAGCACATGTGCTCGTGGGCTGCTCATGGATGGGGAGCAAGAGACAGCCAGCAGGGTGGCTCTGCCTTCCAGGAAGTCCACTCACAGATACCATACGCCATCATCCCTGTACTGGGGATTTAATTCTCTGGTTAGCATCAACCACTAGCACTAGAGTGACAGTAGTAGAGGAAAGCAGGAAATTTAAGCCATGCTGTAGAAGAGGGTTGCAAATCAGAATGTGGCCAAATCAGAAAAGTAGAATGGAAGGAGAGGGAAGGAGCATCTTTTTGCACATATTCTTGTGCTTTCTGTAAAAAATAGGTTACACTGTTCTAGTATATTGCACTGAAGTTAAGATGCTACAATTTGAATAAGGTTTTAACAGCAAAGCAGTAAACATTTTACAATCTCTGGTTACAAATATCTGAAGATGTTACATATGCAAAACCAATATCTTTGTAAATAATACCGTATTTTAAAGAATACATACTTTCAGATGCAACCATCCTTTATTATGTTGATAGAGCTAAGAGCAGAGCAGCAAATTGTCAGTTTCAAATTGGAAATTGAACTTTTTTCCTAGAGGTTTCATTAGTGAATGCAGTTAGTTTGACTGTTGCTGACTTTCCCTGGTCTGTGAACTGTCTGTGTTGCCCTCTGACATTTCTGGAAAGCTGGGGCTCACTGGTGGGTGCCAGAACTGGGGAGGCAGCTTGTTCCCAGTCTTTGGAAACTGAACTTGTTCAGTGTTGTGCAGACAGCTTGGCAGTGGCTACATTTTGCAATCCTTGTTCAGAGAGTGTGATTCATGAAACGTCAGGGTTGGCAGGTAAGGTAAGCCTTCATTTAGGTGGAGTAAGCCAAGCACATTTTTGACATTCACTTGTGAATTGGTGACCTCAGGAAAGCCAAGAAGCTCAAGTACTTTACATAGGGTAAATATTAACATTTATCTGCAAATCAGTTTTTAACTGACTTTGAGAAGTCTGTCATCACACTGGTTACTTTTGCTGGTGATGAATTACAAATATAGCACAATTTTGGCACGTGATTTGAAAAAGACTGGGTAAAAAGACTATTTAACCTCAGTGATTTTATATTTTTTGTCAGTGTCTGACTTGTTTAGAACTGTGTGCCCTTGTATCATTTCCTTGTGTTCAGAAGGACCCTTCTGTGTTTCAGTTTGTTCCCATGTCTTCTGGTCCTATCACTGGGCACCACTGGAAAGAGCCTGGCTCCAGTGCCTTATACCCTCCCTTCAGGTCTTCATGTACATTGCGGAGATTCCCCTGTGTTTTCTCTCCTCCATGCTGGACATTCCCGGCTCTCTCAGTCTCTGTCCTTGTGAGAGATGCTCCAGTCCCTGAGTCATCTTCCTGGCTCTTTGCTGGACTGTGTCCAGTGTGTCTCTGTCTGCTTCGTACTGGGAAGCCCACATTCCAGACAGTTTCAGAGTTGAGCTCTTTTCTCTGTGGGTATCCATGTGATGTGAACGGAGGCTACTGTTGTTTTCTTCTGCTGAGAGTATATTCACATGGGTTCCACTTTTAGCTTGGTAAGAAGACATCTGCATTTCTGATTTTGATCTCCCAACTCCTTGCATATGAATTTTCAAGAGTTTCCAAAGTGTGATTTTAGGAGAGATCCTACCATCACATTTTTTCATTACTGGCATATCCTGATAGCACAGCAAACACATTAGCCTTGTCCTAGATATGTGTGATAAAACATGTAACTATTTATTTTCCCAATTGTTGCTAATCTCTGTTTTTACTGGAAGTTTTCCTCTATAGAAGCCAGCACAGAGACACTTGTACGGCTTTACAAAGACAGGGGGATGATGTCTGAAGTTAGAATTCAACAACAGTGATTTGTGGCCCTCTAGAGTAATAACTTGAATGACAGTTCTCCTTCAAACAGCGCTGAAATTCCCTGGACTCCCAGGCACATTTTGCATGTGTGTGCCACCAGCAGTCGTTCAGGAGTGCAGAAGAAGAGGGAAGCTGAAGTGGAGTTAGCATGTAGGCAATCATATCTTTTCCAGCACCTTTGTAAAGATAAAGTGTAGCTGAGCAGTTCAGACTGAGGCTTTCTTTAAAGCTGAAAAGCTGAAATTAATCTTCATTCTGTACTATGACAAAGACATTTGAGCACTTTTTGGAACTGGAAATAGATTTGTCCTGTGGGGAACTGACCTCTTGAAACTATGTATGCTGCATAGTTCATGATACCTCTACTCTTAATAAAATATAATACTTATTAATGGATCTCAAGTCAGTTATTCAATTTCCCCAGTAATTTAAAGCTTAATTATGCTGCATTCTAGATCTCAGTGACTGTCCTCAGCTGATTTTTCTTAAATCACTATCCCTCCAATTTTACGGTTCAGTTCAATTCTCAGGACTGTCATTTGCATGGAGTGACAGATTAAAATTGGATTGCTAAAATGATTATGACTCTTATTTCTTACTGCAGTGATGGAGATTGATTCCTCATAGTATGAGGAAACATATGGCTCATGAAATAACTCTTGAAACACTAGAGTTTTCAGTTTATTGTATTGTTGTAAATTGAAACTTACAAAAGGCTAATCCAATTTTAATGCATCTTGTCTGAAACTGAGAGTTGCATTTTTGGAGGAGCTTTGGATAATAAAATTGTAGACACCAGTTTAGAAGTTCTCCATTTCCAGGGCAGAAAAAGTGAATATTATGGTAGGAGAAATGGTATCTTTCAACTCAGTAACTTACTGGCACTTCATAGCTATGCAATGAAAACACATTTTTGCCTCTGTGCAGGGTCTTTGTTCACCGTATCCATCTGCAGACCTGTTCACCCCATTGCCTGGACAGGTTCAGATTAGCTACTTGCAAATTTTCACAGACGCCAGTCTTGAACTGAAAATCCTTAGGCTTGGTCGGGTTCTAGGAGATTGTCAGCTGAGATGATATACGAAATTATATGGAAGGTATAAGATTTCGTATTTATTTACCCTGTTTCAGGTTAGGTCTGCAAAATCAGTCTTGGCACGTGACTGTAAAACATGGGTCCTCCATGCAAGAATAATTTATATTTCTCTTTCTCTACCTTCCTGTGAACATTTGGAAAAGGGACTAGAGAAGGAACTAGATGAATGTGTTTTTCTCTTGTGCATCATAGTAATTTCTTGATGTCTCTCCCTGAATTACTTTTTAATTTAAAAATTAAAAATCTCTTTTGCTCCTCACTTTTTATCTTATTTCTATGGTTTCTGCCTTGTCTTGTTTCTTTCAATCCTTGTCTTAACATTGTCTGAAAATTCCCCATCCTTCCCAGGTGCTGTTTCGCCTACTCACATTTGGAAGTGGTCAGGTACAAAGAAGAGGTGGTATTTGATAGCTACTGATGCTCCTCCTGCTACCTCAGGCCCATGGGAAGCTTTCTGCATGATGAAAGGCATCCTGACAGTAATCCTGTGGTCAGCAGTTTGGCAGGGACCAAGGGCTGTTTGGACAGTCTCACTGACTAAGAGAGGGTGACTTCAGGACGAAGGTGGTACAAGCTGAGGTGCTGGTGTGGCATTTCAGCCCTTGCTATGCAGTCCCTGGCCAAAGACTTCTGCCTTCAGGAATTGGAGTATGGAATCATTTATGTACAGTAATTTTCCACATTACTTTTATTCCACTGGTATTATGAAAGCATTGTTACTGTATTTATGCACAGCAGTTAGCAGTATAGTGTTTTTTTCTCTTTGTCTGTAATCTTAATCAAATAAGACATTCACAAGCTGCCTGGAAAACAGATTTTTTTTTTTTTTTTCCCTATGGGAATTTCCATAGAAGAAATCACCATCTGATAATTGCCTATTGTAAAGAATGATTTTTGTCACAGCGTAGAAAACAGAATAGAGGAACCTACTTCTGCCATCATTCTTACTTGTTTTTTTGGCTTTGTTGATTTGGAAAATAGAATCAGGCTGTAAAAGTTTTGGGTTACTTTCCTCCTTTTTAATATCTCACATTCCAAATTAAGTGTTATAAAAGTATCAGTGTTGATAGTTGAAAAGAGTGTTGTCCTTGGAAAACAGCATTTTTCATTTCTTCTTTGAAATCAAAGCCTTCATTTTCAGGGTTTAAACTAAACCAGTGGGCCAAGAACCAATGCCAAAAATGTCAAGACCCTGTCAGAATGAAGAGTTGCTAAAAGAATTCCACAATTTCTAATTAAAACTGAAAAAAAAAAAAAAATCAGGTGAAAACCTATTGAAATTAATTTGCAAAGAAATAAAGTAATTTCAAATTAAAATTGATGTTTTAGACAAAATGCTTTCTTTATCAAGCACACCTCATTAAAAATTGAGAGTGATATAATCCCTTTATCCAAATAGTGACAGCACAAAATCTATGTAGGTTTTAAATTTTATTATATTTATATATAAACATGCAGGCACAGGTGGTCAAATGGTTTTTAAATCCCACCTAATTAATTTAAGCAATATAGAATTTTTATGAGTATCATATTGAAATGAGAGATGGAAGATTATTTGAAATTAAAACACATACTTCAATAAAAAAAGCAATATTGTCACTGCAGGGATACCGTCCCTCTTCTCATTTCATTCAACTGAACATATTTCTATATGAGCTGTAAGATAAAATGACTAATAGAAATGAAAAGGACTGCCAAAAGTCAAATTGCTTCACTGGAAGCTTCTTAGCAAAATGACAACATCCAGTTCTAGATAATTAAATCTTATTCTATGGGAATGTCACTGGATGATGTTAATTTGCCTTTAGGTACTGTGCTTTTGGTTGAACACAGTAACAAAAATTTATTTGGGCACTTTTTGTTTGTCTTAGAAATGGTTTAACATTGTCTAATAAAAACGAAAAGCTCAGACTAGGAGAGAACAACAATTCTCTTCTTATTTAGTCTTACAGAGAGAAATCACTAGTGCATCCCTGTTCCAGGGATCCAGCAAAATTTCACTACCTGAGATTTCTTTTTTGGATCTGAACTTTAAAGTCTCCTGTTGTTAGACAACCTGAAGCTTAGTTTGTTCAGAATTTACTAATTTTCTCTAAATGAGTTAGGTTGCTTATTCTCCGCCAGTCTTGTTGCATGTTTGGTGTTTCAAAGCTGTCTACCAGCTTCCAGTCTCGTTGTGCTCCTGGTCTGGTTTCTCTTCTTTGTTTGGGTGTCAGCATTGTCCATTGTCCATTGTCCTTTGTTTTGAAAGGCTCTTTCCTCACCTGTTATTTATTCTCTCTAGTGTGTTTAGCATCTGTTTTCATAAAAAAACCAAACCCAAATTCTTTTAGATGCCACAGATTCACTTTCCAGTCTTTTAATTGTCCAATCCTCACCACTGGTTCCAGTCATGTCCTGAGTATAGGTTCAGTTTTGGCACACAAGTTTGTTTTGAGGCACTGCAATTCCTTGTGTCATGGACGGATGCTGGCAGGAAGTCTGGTATTCGGAATGACTTTTTCAGTGAAAGTTACAGTTTGGTTGCAAGATGGGTGTCCTTTCCTGATGTGGATGGCAGTGACTCTTGGTTCCTCTGGTAATTCAGCTCTTGGAGTACTAAGGAAGTGAGCTATTCCTTCTAGTCAGAGCCTTCTCTTTACATGGTTTTCCACAGTCTTCTCTTTAACAGGATAAAAATTAAATTTAGTTGTTTAGTCATGCTGCATTTTGTAGCAGACAGAATGCTTCAGTTTCTTTCTGGTGGAGCTTTCCATTATAAAAATATTATTTTTGTTCATTATAATATTGGTTTTTTTCTCCCTGAAGTGCTTGACTTTTTGGAAAAGCTAAAGGAGAACGAATGTATTATCTTCAGGAACAAGTCTTAATTCACATTTAAGATAGTAGTAGTTTTGTCTGCTTTGTTTGAACTTGCAGTTTTTGTTAGGAAGATAGAGCAGCTGCAGTTTTGACTTTGTAACCTCTTGCTGTCTGCAGATGCTACAGCCTGAAGTGCACTCAAGTGCAGCCTTAAGTAAAGTGTGTGAGCGTATTCATTATGTTTGTCCAGACTGTCCTTTGAAGGATTTCTCTAGACTGTCTGCAAAAACAGTTTCACTGCACGTAAGGACAGCAAACCCTCAAAAATAACCGCAGAGCACGCGTGCCCAAGCACTCTCTCGCTGTTAGTGTGTGGCAAGGTGTGTCCAGACAGCTTTTTTGCAGGAGATGAGCAGCATACTTGTGAGGCTCTGATGACAATAGGCTGCCAAGGCACCTTTGGGCACACAGGGGTCTCAGCAGTTTCTGAGACTACACTTCTAAAACCTGTTCAAACAAATTTGTTGACGGTACTGAGTTCAGCTAGGAGGGCTACTTCATTAAAAGTAGTCTTCAGAGGTTTAAATGTAGACATGATAGTCAAGAAGGGGAAGTTCTTTGATTTTTTGCATTTGGTAAAGATGAAAAAGTTGGGCCATTTTTATTATCTCTATGATAACAGTCCTGACACCACTAAGAAGACTCACACTGGTTTTCAATAGGAATTTGGCAATTTTCTTTCTTAGGTACTGTTGAAAATGTTGTATACTATTTTTGCTGTTACTCCCTGTGCTGTAATAGTTCTTGCTGGCCAAAGTGGAGCAGGAGACCCTCTGTGAAACCCTGAGAAGTGGCTTAGGTGATGGTTGAGCCCAGCACTGGGTGGGATGTGGTGTCTGGCAAGTAGAAACCCGTCTTCTTAGTATGTGCCAAGGGTGGTAGCAGGCCACAGCAGCTGGGTCCTCGGAGAGAAAGCTTGTAAAGATAGTTTGTATAAATTATGTTTGTCAGAGAGGTAAAATTGCTGTGCTGTGAGTCACAGAACCATATCATAGGAGATGGAAACCCGGTGAGGGAGTTTGCTTGGGATCATTTTGTGGTGGTGGTGGTGGTAGTCCCCCAGTCCTGCAGACAGCAGTGTAGGGGTGTGCCTCTTCCTTGGCACCCCACTTTTAATTGTTACCTGCAGGCCTGGTGTCACAGGCACTGTGGGCTGATGGCAGCTACCTGCTTGCCTTTGTCTATGGCATGGCCATACCCAGAACTGTGCTCATCAGAGACACACAAAAGTTGTGTCCTGCTGCTGAAACAGAGGTTGCAGTGAATGTGAAGGAAAATCCACCCACTGTATACATTAGTCCTTTTTTGTGGTTTGGTAATACCCCATCAGATTTATTACTTTTCCAGTCAGAAGCACAGCTCACTTTACAGCTGATCTCCATCTCTTACTGTTTCTGGCAAGAGATTCCTTTTACTTAGAATTCATGTGATTCATGGGTTACAGGCTCATCTGTTGAAGTACAGTATGTCTGCAGAGGCAGTTGTGACTGCCACTGTGCTTGTAACCTATTCTGCATAAAACCCCAGAAGAATCAGTGACTTGAAAGAAATTCCTACCTGTTGTTTGTGTAGGATGACCATCTGTCTGGCAAATCCCCATGTGGAAGTCAGATACATCTGAGAAGAGCAAGACAACCTCCTGACACCTGTTTTTCCAGCAGATGTAGTTGCTTAATCTGCTTTTTTATTTTTTTCAGTAGGTGCTTTCGAGATTTGCTTTTGGATCTATTTTCAGCATCTTTTGAATACTTGTCTACGTAGTGTACTATGCAGGATCATCCTGACCAAATCACCTTTTTTTTTTTTTTTTTTCCCCCAAACTTTTGGGGGTCCTAATTACACCTTAGAAAGTCCTTCTGAATCTGGGCACCTCAGTTCAGTCACAGAAATCCCCAACTTCTTTAGTTCCAGAAAATTTATTCAGATTTTCTGAAAAATGTTGAGACAAACTGGCTTTTAAGATCAAGTGGCATCTTCTATTTGAGGATTGCTCCACATATATTCATGATCCTCCATGTAAATGATTTCCAAGATGCAAGAGAAGATAGTATAACTTGTCAAAGTGGTGCTTTTAAAGGATAATCCTTTTGTCTGCTGGAAATTTTGTATCTTTAAAAAGATACAGAGCATTCTGGGGCCACAATAGAGTATAAATGCCCATGGCACTCAGCTCTGAATCTGTTTGTGCATGTCAGTTTGAGATATTCTATTCATGCCAATTGAGATATTCACAAATTGTCCTCAGTTTCTGTGTGACTCTCAGTTCTGCTGAGATTTCTGGAGCTCTAAGTGTGTGCTCTTTTGTGCATGGTACGCAGCATGGAGCACTGGATTCCTTCGCTGGAGAACCAGCCACGATAATCCAAATAAACACAACCTTCTGTAGATGAGTTGTATCTCCTGTAACTAAAGGTTAAGGTGTCATCCAGTGATTTATCCTTCCTAATGGATTTTTTGGATCACTGTGATACAGACATAATTTACTACCTTTCGTACATCATAGCTGTGTCCTCAAAATGGTGTTGGGGGATTTACAATGCTGAACAGGGTGAGTTATGCGTCAAATTATCAACTGTCCTGTTGGACATTTAGTTAGTGCTGACAGGAGTTGGGCTTTTAGCAAAATGAGGCTCCTGCAGCAATCTTTCAATAGGATTGTTTTATGGCAAAACTGCTGTTAATCAAAAGTTTCTGGAGAAAAGCTGCAAAGCAGACCTTTGATTGCATTGACTGTTATGCTCTGGCCAGCCAGATGTGAGCAGTGTGTGTTGTAGTTGTCATCCTCCCTGTAAATTATTGTCAAGGTGCTGCCTCCTTGATGGAAAATCCAGAAAGTTGTTACAATTTGAAGGCAAGAGGCACCTTGCTGTAAAGAGTCCCTGGGTTAGGTGTGCTTGACAGGGTGTGCTTGACAGGGTGTGAGGAGTAAGCGATTTGTACTTCATTATTCCCACAGGTCTGAACACATTCACAGAACTAAAGAGGTCCAGTGAATATGCATGCCCTTTCACTATTGCAAAGTATAGCCCTGTCTGAAAACATTTAATGAAAGATTTCCTTCCTGCAGTTTTTGCCTTTCTTTTGTGACAGTTCTTGTTTGGCTTGAATAGTTTATAATTTTTTTATTGGTCGTTTTGTTGGTGTGTGCTGTATGACCCTATGCTTCAAGTGGTGCTTTGCAGATTACATCTAGGCTGCTGTATGTTTCTCTGTGGCCTCCTCTCTTGTCTCCAGAGGAGGCAAAATAAGTCTATTTGCACAAGGCACCCTGTCAGACCATTTGATTGCCTCTGTTTGAGCCTTTGATCCCACTGGCACAGACCTGAAACTGCCTTCATGGCATCCACAGAGGAGGAGAAAGAGGAGGAGGTGTAGCTGGAAAGGATGTCCTTGTTTGTTACCTGTATGGTCAAATGGGAGCTGCTGCTGCTGTGAGGAACCTGGTGTTGATCTGAGTGACTGCCTGTGCTGTGTCACTTGTTGAATTAAGTTTCAAATGAAAGCCATTAATTTAATAAGTGTGTATAACTAAGAGAAAATTCACTGAGAAGGTTCTGAGATAAGCCATGAAAAAGAAGGGAAGATGCATCAACTGCACCTGTTTACACTTCCTTCCTCCTTCCTCAGTGGTGTAACTCTGGGCAATGTAGGAGATGGCTTTTTGCATTTTTTGTGCATATGGTCAACCCGGCAAAGACAAAATGAGGACACACAAGGAATTTGGCAATTGTATTCCAGGACAGTGTGGCTGCCCTCCTCAAACTGCCAAACCCTCTGGCATATTCTCTTGACTTAGAAATTGAAAATGCATATCAGAATCTTTTCCTAGTGAGTTATCTGCCTCTTGTGATTTTCAGCAAGTAAAAAAGAAAAGCCATTGTTTCAATACAGATATGCTGTCCTTACATTTAAGTTCCCAAAAGGCCTCTGACTATGTGACAAGAATTACTGTCATAGATGTTGCATAACGGTTTATGCATTATGTTTAATGGAGTCTCAGTTTTATGAAATATGGATAATAATGGAGACATTTTGAATAGTATTTTAAATTTACACTTCCTTTTTAAGGTGGAGACAAGGGACAATTTTAATGCTCTTCAATGACACTGGAAGAGTTGAGATTGTTACTGTTAAAAATGAACAAAATTCATAGAAGTGGAAAAGAAAAAAAATACATTGCATAAATGGGTTATGGGCAAATCATAAATGTTTAAAGCATTTTTGGAGGTTGGAAATGCCATGCCTTAATTTGAATAGCGTAGCTATCTCAGCACACTTCCTCCACACATACTCTGTCCAAGGTGTGTTGCTCCATTGTGTGGAAGGTTGGAACTCAACTGAGAGAACACAGTTTTGAGTAATCTTTCTTCTTGTTAAAGGTTTATTATTAACATGAAGGCATTCAGAAAAAAAAAGGGTGTTTGATGCATGTCCTGCATAGGTTAATAGTCAGCTCCAATAGTATGTATTTGTTTTGTGACACACAGGACAGCTTTCCAGCTCGGTTTGGAGGAATACATTTCGTCAACCAGCCGTGGTATATCCATGCCCTCTACACAGTCATCCGGCCCTTTCTAAAGGAGAAGACACGAAAAAGGGTATTCTTCTTTTTAATTGTCCATTTCCTGGCAGTTGCTGTCACCAGATGGATCATACTCTAATAAAGTAGATCAACATGAGATATCGGTTTGCTATTGGTGGAAAATGTTTAAATATATCTGTGTTGTAAAGGAGGGTACCTTCAGCTGTTTTAGAAACTTATACAACATTATGCTTTAAGGACACAGTCAACCAGTGTTCTTCAATGTATTTTAAAATGTAAGCATATGCTTGCTCCTGGGGGTTATATAAAAAATATTGCCAACATTACAGTTTCTATTAAGACTGTATTCAATTCCATTCTATTTAATTTCTGTTAAAATAATTTACTCCTTTCTTTTAAAAACAGAGTTAGTGAGTACAAAGTCCTTTCCTAGCGTGATTTCCTTGACATTAGCACAAACTAAAATACCCAGCTGGCATCTAGTAGTATTAGTTTGCAAATACTAATTTGAATGAAAGCCAATAAGAGGGAATTTGTGTGCATGCATCTGTGCATAAGCATGAGCAGCCTCTGAGATGTTGCTGAATTTGTACGATTTGCATCAGTGCAATTAAATTAGAGCTTGGTGGTGATAGCTTATAGAATGATATTATTTCTGTAGCAGGAACTTTGTCATCCAGGAAAATACAATCAACATCATGTACAAAGGCACTACAAAGAACTTATTATTATTTTTTTTTTTTTAATGGAATCAGCTCTCTAAGCAGCTCTGTATTTTCTCTCCTCAAACAGTCTGCAGGGCCACAATGATCCTTGGTGTTTAGCTGTTTTTCACTGACAGATTATGCTTGAGAGGCCTCTGGTATTTACAGATTTTGAACTATAGATCACAAAGCCTTTTATGTAATATCTGTTTTAAACATGCAAATGAAGCCCCGTTTTGCAGGATTCAGTTGCACTTTCTGTTGCACATCTTCTGCAAAGAACATTGTAGTGCCACATGTGTCTGAGGCCTTTGCAACTCAAGTGCTGTGTATGTATAACGAGGGAGTAAAGCACAGCTTATAGGAGTGTTACAGCACTGAAAATAAGTGACAAGGCAGTTGAACATGGAGGCTTATCAGTTGCCATCTAAATTTTTATTTAGACACCTGAATCAATGGCATATATTTACAGAAATGCTGACTTTTTACAACTGTTTTTTGTCAATACCAAATAGCTATAAAAAGTAGTCAGGTGGTTAAATATTGATTTACAGTTCTAAACTTAGTGTCAAAATGTGAAAGTTATGACCAGCACATAAAATTCAAAATCAGCTTTAAAAAAAAGTGTTAGATGCAGAACAAACAATTGAGAAGAAAATCCCTAAACCCTACAGAATTCTCTTTAGATTTTTTTCATCAGGTTTATTATTTGTTTTTTATCCTGAGTTATTATAATTTTTTTTAATTTGTCATGTAGATTTGCAACTGATAGTTATATTCAGATAAATGTAGTACTAGGTATATATAAAAACAATTGCTAAGAAGTAAAATGCTCAGCTTTAAAGGCACCATAAAGCAAATTATTTCCACCATTAATAAATGGTCTTTCACAAAAGGATAAATTCCTTTCTAAGATGAAAGAAAATCACTGGTTTTTCATAGTTACATTAACTTTTCTGTCTCCACAGCTGACTTGGAAGATGGTCTGAAGTAAGCAATAAAAGACAAGCCTATATTTGGTCTTTGTCTTTCTGCCTTTTGAATGTAACTCTTGATAAGTTATACTAAGAGTATGTAGCTGCCCAGACGAGTCCCTGCAAGGTGAAGTGTAATGTGAAGGATCTCTAAGAGGAAACAGTAAAGTTAAATATAAACATAAATACAAGTATTCATATACACGTCATACCAATATACAGATACGTAAATGTAAAGTATGTGTGAATATCAGTCTACCAAAACATTGATGGAAAATATCAAATAGTCCATCAACTATTCCCTCAGTGTTGTCACGGGGGTTATTTTACTGTTATTACTTACTTCATGTATTGTCAGGTATAAGTAACAGTTACTGATATCACTAGATTGAGGAAGAAAATATTTCCAGCACTGTTATCATTACACTGCACAATTTATCTTACTTATAGAAGTCATGGCTGGGTGCTGGCAGTCAATATATATTCCATGTTGCATATGGCAAATATTATTTTTATTTATTAATTACAATCTTAATTTAATTCACTTAATTCACAGAATTAGGGAGGTCAGTTAACACGAGGTTAACAAGGCACTCTGTCTATCTAATATTCTGTCCATCCAGATACCAGACATCAGTTCTTACCCTCCCTAAGTCCCTTTCCGTGCAAATATTTTAAGTTATTATGTTTTAATCACTATGGAGATTTATGAACATAGTAAGACCATGCTTAAGGCAGAGGTGATGTGTGCCTTCCTTTGCACCTCTGTTAGCCCAACACAACCAGAATATTTAAATTGTACAAAATTCTCCTGATAATGATGATGTCATCTGGGCTTTGATGATTTTTGGTGATACCCCCGTGTTTTCACCTGCATGTGTACATACAGATATTCCTGCATGGTAACAACCTCAACAGCCTGCATCAGCTCATCCACCCCGAGATCCTGCCTTCGGAGTTTGGAGGAATGCTGCCCCCTTATGACATGGGCACGTGGGCAAGAACACTGCTTGACCATGAGTATGACGATGACAGTGAATGCAATGTGGACTCCTACAGCACTCCTGCCAAGGATATAGAAAAGGACCTGTCTCCCAAGTCCATGAAAAGGTGAGTTTAGGGTACTGTTGTCTTCTACTGTTGCCATAAGGTTAACATTTGCCTTCCTCCTCTTTTATGAAGCTGTAAGTAGTCAGATAAGTTCTATCAGTCTATTATATATGAGAACCTTTTTTTTTTCCTTTCTTAAAAAGATGAGTGTTGATGAGAGATCATGGCCTTGATCCTTACTCACGTGAGCTCTGAACTCAGTGCAGCTGATTATTTCTGTAGTGCCATATAGGCTGTGTACACAGTACTGTGTTTGGAGTAAGCTGCTATCCCACCTCAGCCTACAGTACTTACTAGAGAAACAGTGCTAGCTGGAGTGAGCCTCCATGCAGAGGGCAAATTGGGGCCTATTATCTTTCTGGGTGGTGATGCTAATTAGCTCTTGCCTTCCTCCATCTCACAGCCCGCTGCCTGGTACCCGCCATCCTGTAGGGGCCAGAACATTTACAGTGTTTGAACCATCAGTCACAGTGACTGCATGCCTGAGAAAATAGGAGAAGAACCAGGACCAAAATCAGTGCCAGTTGTTGTACTTGACTCTGGTAAATATCCTGGCATTCTGATACTCTTCTCTTCGAGAAGATATAGTGCAATTGCTTGCTGCATTTTACCATTCAGAATAAAGTATAGGAAGAGCTTAGCTACCTCTCCAGTAACTATGGAAGCAGTGAAGTCATTAACCTGGGAGAGGTGAATTTGATCCAACATTGCCAGGACAGTAGGAGAGAAAAGGTTAAGGATTACAACTGTGATAGAAAAGGTAGCAGAAAGGGCAGCAGAAAGGGCACCAAAAGTCAGAGTGCACCTCATAAGGGGAACCTAGCAATGGATCAGAAAAGAACAAACAAGGCAGAAACCAATATATGAAGTCATTAAGTTAGGATGTGCTAGGCTGGGAACCCAGTTTCAGGAGACAGCATGTGATGCAAAAGGGAAAGAGACTCTGGAAACAGATCAAACTGGATAAAGTAATTTCAGGTTTCTCAGCCAGGAAGATGATTTTGGCTGGAAAATATTACCTAGACTAGGAAGGACCATGTGGTTTAAAAGGGAGATATTTTTGTGGAAACAGAGGAGACAATGTAAGATTGCTATAGGAAGTAAAAAAAGAAAAAAGCAATGAAGTCTAAGGATTTTGTGTTGAAAAAAACCTAAATTGCATTGAAAATGGGAAATAGCAAGAAAATGGGTAGGAATGAGCTAGGATAAAAAGTTAGAAACGGTTCTGAAACTGTATGACAGAAGGGTGCTGGAAGGGCTGCAAACCTGGTCTCAAATTCCCAGTGAGGGAGCTTTGGCTGTAAATTCCCAGAGCCTCCAAAATCCCTAATGCCCAGATATATGAAGCTAGAATTATGTAATTAACACAGTTAATGGAGAAAATGGGACAGAGAAGAAGAGCCAGGGGAGGCAAAAGGTGAGCAATGCACTTTTATATTAATTGCATGTAATACAAGAATTATGAGACAATAGAGAAACTGTCTTAGACAGAAGGATGGAATTAAGGAACTGAAATGCAGAAATCCTTCTCCTGCAAAATGATGTCGTGAGTGTAAATAACTTCATCCAAGGGTGCAACAAAAAAAAGATATGAGAAGGCCTGTGACAAGTCCTTTTGAAGCAGACTGTTTGGAGAAGAGTTTTCCAGAGTGCCCTGGGCAAACATATTATTAAGTGAAAAAGCAGTGAGTTGACCACATTCTTTATTCTTTGTCAAATAATTTTTATTCTCATTTAACTTGTTCTTGAAAACTTTCATATAATATTACACTTCAGTGTAAGCTTCAAATTGACATTCTTTCAGTCTGGGTGAACTGGCACAGCAGGAGACATAGTGCAGAAAATTTGTTGAAATATGTTGAAATTTATATCTATATAATATTAAGCTAATTTCTTCACCTTCTATGCATTCTCCCTCAGTTAGCATGCCCCCAGCATCTGCTGGAATCCTCATTCCCTGCTACTGGACATAAAAAGTACTAAATAGACTTAATATGCTTGTATTTAGATTGACAGAAAATCCAAGGGCTTCAGTGTATTAAGTGCACAGACTCTGTTAAAACACAAATAGAAAAAATAAAGCAGATAAACTATTTCATTTATAATTAAATTTAACTCAGATTCAACAAATGATGGGTTGTTTCTCTCAGTTTAAGCTTACAGTCAGTATGATATGTCAGTACATAAGATTTTTAGCATATAAAAAAACACAACTAAGTCAATGAAAAGTGCTTAGCTAAGAACAAATTTCACAAGCATCTAGCAGATGCATCTAGCAGATAGCAGACCACCAACAATTGTCTTGTTTTATTTGGCTTACCATTTTAAAGTTAGTTTACTGTCCTGAAAGAATGTCCTTTTAAAACCAAAATCCTATTGAGACTTCATTTCTTACTTTTTGCCCCCAACATGAACCACTGACATTCCTCCAGATCTCCTTGAATTTGGTTAATTGGATGATCTCACCTTGAAAGGAAGGTTGATTGGAGAAAGGATGGTGGAGATAAGGAGGAATTAATGCCACCTGTAGCACAGACCTCTGAGGAGAACCTGTTTATGTCTTCTGGCAGCACTGCAGCTGTCTCAGCAGTCAGGTTTAGCCTGTGGCTGTGCTTACCTGTGGCTGTGCTCACCTGTGGCTGTCACCCTGAGGCACCCAGCTGGAGACCTGCATCCTCTTCTCACCTAACCCAGCAGGGCACATGTCTGTGTTAAACTTTGCAGAGGTGCTGTGGTTTGGTTCCTCACCTCTGCAATGGGTCTTTATAGGATAACTCTGTCCCACTGTGTTTTCTGGGAATGTGTTCAGTAATGTTTGTAAAGTTGTCTGGGAGATGTAGGTAGAAGAGAAGGAGCTTAGATTTAAGCAAATGTTTTTCCCTTCACATACCTTCATTTGTGAATTGCTGCTGAATGGGATGAAGCATGACAGTAAAATTCTGTTTAAAACTGAGTGCAAACTTTCTCCTTTTTTAAGGCATTTGGGTGTCTGATCTTACATACCATAGATCAGGATTTGTGCAGTTCAATTTTCACATCTGCCTGGGCATTGGGGATTTTGGAGGCCCTGGGAATTTGCAGCCAAAGCTTCCTCACTGGGATTTTGAGACCAGATTTGCAGCCATTCCAGCTCCCTTTCAGTTTTTCCCAGATGAGAACTGGAAACCCTGTCTGCTCAGTCACTGGCAGCCGAGGAAAAGGCTCAGTTTTAGCACTTACATCCAGTTGGCAAAACTTTGAAGTTAATTTGCTTCCACAGCAATTTTTATCATGATGAACTGGATTTTCCATGAGTGCAGCTTCCCACCAGCAAATTTTCAATCAGCTTTGCAATGGCACGGAACCTCGTGAAGATTTTATAAAAGCATTTTTAATTCAGTGGTTTAGTTTTCTGCCTGAAGAGTTTACTAGTGTTCAGGATGAGTATATTGTACACTCTTAATTAAAAAAGTTTAAATTATGCTTATCACAAAAGAGGTTATAATATTTTTAAAGCTAATTTTCTTGATTTTTGTATTAGTATGAGAATGTGATAAATATTATTACAAAATATCCTTGTGTCTAAATTTTCACCTAGGCTTTAAGTCAGATGTTTTTTCTTGTGTTTTTGTAACTTTTCTTTAGACTTTTTTGAGGAAGCTCTCATCAGCTTCATTCATTGGTTTCACTGGATGATGCCAGTTTATAAGAGTGGGGGGTTGACTCCATATGCTTAGGGAAGTTTAGAATTTGTAGAGGTTTTTCTCTGCACTGTAGCCCTCTAAATGGGCAAATCTGTAGCAGTGCTGCAGGCACAATGTCCTTCCACTGATCATAGATGCTTGCATTGTAGAGATGTACACATGCTCTTTAGTCATCTTAAATCTTCTTTACAGAAAGAAATGGGCATTTCACTAAAGGAAACATCTAACAAGGGTTTGATTTACTGTACCTCAGAACTGTCTGCTTTTTGATGAGCTGAGCCATAGCTGATGTGGGACCCCATCTTAACACTTCAGGCTTTGTTTTCAGTGGAGCATTTTGATTTTGCTGGAGACTGGGTTTTCCTCTTTGTCCATCACATATGGCTGTTGTGGAGTACTGGTATCATGTTATGCTTCTGGGCTGAATCAGAGAATCAAGAGAATTTTTACAATCACCACTGAATTTGCCCTGATCATCCTTCCCTGCCCTGTTCAGTTGAGCTGAAAAGTGAGTTTGACACATTTGTTTCCTGCTCCAGAAGTCCTGCTAACCATGGCACTGTTCCCTAGGTTTGGCTTAGGATCTCACTGTTGAATTAAGATGCTATTCAGAAAAGGAGCAGCTTGTGCTTCCAGCTGACACATCCCTCTAATTGCAGTGTGTGATCAGCCAGCTGGGTGGCTGAATTGTGCCCCCTTTGCCAGCCCAGTGCTGTATAACCTTCTGGAGAGATGGTCAGTGCTTAAGTCACTACAGAGGACAGCTTAGTTTGCTCTTGTATGTGGAGGATACTCCCTGCTTCATGATTTCACTCAATAGAGGATCCACATTATTCCACCTTTTG
Source organism: Rhipidura dahli (assembly GCA_013399225.1). Taxonomy (NCBI): domain Eukaryota; kingdom Metazoa; phylum Chordata; class Aves; order Passeriformes; family Rhipiduridae; genus Rhipidura; species Rhipidura dahli. The sequence continues at coordinate 190,279 of VXAC01007302.1, read as the reverse complement.
CTCCTGTATTTACAAATCACCCTTTAAAGCCCTGTTATCCCTCCATGAGGGCATTTCCTGATGACTTGCAATGATCAGATGCTTGGGTAATGCTGTACCATTATTTTTAAGCCCTGACAGAAATTAAAATAAACAAAAGAAAGCTGAGGTCTACCCTCATTTGTCTTGATCTAGAAATGTCAAATAAACATGTTTTCCCTCTGCAGGTCTCAGTCAGTTGTGGATCCTGGGGTGCTGAAACGCATGGATAAGAATGAGGAAGAAAACATGCAGCCTTTGCTTTCACTTGACTAACAGTTTTTGAGCACTGGACATGAACTGAGGTGGAAGGCACTGCCTCTCAGCAACAAGCAAATCGTTGGGAAAGAGTGTAACAGCTGGAATCCTATTTACTCATGTTAATGTAGCATAATGGCAGCAGGTTTTACTATTCTGCCTGAATTCTGGATGCCCTTTGGTGAAAAAGTGGAGAAAAAAAGAAAATGAAATTTAAAAAAAAAGAGAAAAGGAATCAATAATTTATTCTGTAAGTGCCAACTTGTTTGTAAATACAATATAATCCTCCAATTTTACTTTGTAAGTTATGGTAAACAAGTGCTATGGAAATGAGTGACTATTAAATATTTCAGTGAAGTGCACCATAGAAAAGAGAAGAAAATGTGTGTGTTATCACATGCACACACACACATACAGAGAGAGAAACACATATGAACAAAGAAAAATAGCAAAGCCAATTAAATAGTGTCCTTCCCATGGGAAGCCAACTAGTACATTGACTACTGGGTTTTTTCTGCAATGCTCACATAGTGTTGTGCTAAGATAAAGAGGGAATATAAGAACTTGGGAGATGCTGTAATCAATGGAATGTTTCCTAACTGTAGGAATTGGTTTTACAAATAACCCTGGGGCTTAGGATTGTGATTTAGCACAAACCATGTGCACTGTGAGAAAAATCACTGGTGAAATGGAGCCACCTCTTGGATAGCTTTGCTGTTTACCTGTATGCATCTCTGAGGTTTCTTCCCTAACTTTTCATTTACGCAAATAACCTGGCTTGGTACCGTAATCTGGGGGTTGTAATGTGGGACATGTTGGAGTTACTTCTCTTGCATTTTGGGTGCACATCAAGAACTTTTCCAGAACTCTTGTTCTCCCTTGGAACGAGACATTAGTCCTCTAAATACAGTCTAATAACCAGTATCTGAAAGTAAAGCCTGGCAGCAGAGGTTAAAAGTTAATTGCTGAATCCTGTGCACTGGGAGACTGGATACATATATATATATATATTTTTACCAATCTCTGACAAGCATACAAGGTGACATTGTTAGATAAGTATATTTCATTGAAGGTTTATACAAGAAATCATACCTATTCAATGTACTTAGATATATTATAGATTGTATATTGAGACACTGTCATTATTAATATAGTAAAACTTTCCATAGATCAGCAGCATTCCAATCCAAGCAAGGATTAATATGAATAAGTTGTAGTCAAACATCTCAGCCTATATGTTTAGGACACCTTTGTTTTGGTTGTAGTGTAACTGTATATATTGAACATGTGCCATAACAGAGAAATACATTTTACCTCAAAAGGGCAACAGGTTTCACTAGGGATGAGGTAAATCAGCTGAAACAGAGGGGCTGTGTCATCTCTGTGTGCTGGCTGATGTGTGTGCAGCCTGTGGTATGCTGAGGCGAGAATGTAATTTCTTATTAGGACTTACATCAACAGTCAGAGTGGGAAGACACACAGGGTGCCCAGCAAGACATCTGAATAATTAGAGGTATTGTAAGAGCATGTCCAGGCAGTGCAGGGATTAGTTAAGAAAACACTGACCACAGTGGACGTGATAGCTCACGGCAACCCTGTCTCCCAAGTGCTGGAGTTGAAAACATTTCTTCCATCACTCCAGTGATCAATGAAGTTTCAAGGTTACTGGCTTTAAGTCACCTCTCCTCATCCAGGATGATTACAGCTGTAAGATTTGGTAGGCTGAGATGAGTTAAGCCCAGAGAGTGAAATCTTGGAAGTTTGTAATCTTGAGTTTAGCTGTTACTCCTGTGATGGCAGCTTCAGCGTTTCTGAGGGCTGAGACGACCCTGACTCTTACAGTGTCACCCTTGATTAGCCCAGGCAACACACAGATAAAGCTCTCCTACTTCACAGATCACTAGCAGTGCTGATAAATAGTGTATGCCCTAATACACCATCATCTTGCAGGAACTTGTCTGAACAACTCATCACCTTTCTGCTTTCCTAATCCTGTTTTCATGCTATGTGTTAGGAAATGCAGAGAGGAATGATACAGAGCCTGAACTTCTTTTCAGTCTGTCCTATGAGTTTTTCAGTAGTAGAAACTATTTTAATACTACTTCTGTGGTTTGAGAGACTTGAAAAAATGATCAGTTCTCATATGCTATTTTATTCAGTTCTGTTTTTCACATTCCTTGTAACATGTTGTGTAAGTGAGATGTGTCTCCAGTATTCGCATAAGTGCCATATTTGAATGTATGTTATATATTTCCACACTTCTGGTTAGTAGAATAGTATATTGTCATTGATATGATTTTTAAATCCTTATCAGATAAAACTAAAGCATTAGTAGAAATTTTCTCCTTGTAAGGGCTTCAGGATTTAGTCAGTACTCCACATGTATACAAACTGTGTGACACAGTGGTGATCAAAATCTTCATGGATCCTTTTAGACACGTGGGGCAGACTTTACTGTAAGAGAGCAGAATGCTGATTTCAGAGTACACCACCTATCCAATCAAAAAATGCAAATCTGTTCCACTGTATGAAGCTTAAAATTTGTTTTGAAGCTTATAAATTTTTGTTTGAAAATCCTTTGTTTGTGCACTTAACTGTAATTTATGTAACATTTTCTGATGCCTGATTTCAATTTTAAGGTAATGAGTATTAATACATTTTTTCCAAAAAGTGAAAGTAAGATATTTTATAATTTTGTGTAACTGGGACCTCATCTTTCAGCAAGAACAAAACTGCTTTTTCAATAAGATTCTCTCTGTTAAAGAGTCAGGCTACAGGTCTTCTTGGCTGCAGCTTTTATTTCACTGAAACAAATTCTGACAGTGATAACTGCAGTTGTGACATTGAAAAAGAATATGGAAATGGGTAAGAGAAATAAATATACTTTACCTGCTCTCAGTATTCTTTGAAGGCATTTCTCTTTTACATATCAGGGTACATAAAGGGTTCCACCTTTCTTGTAGAAAATCTTTATAGGTAGCTCAATTTTTATTAGATGAATTTGGACTGAAAACTTTTTCCAATCTTTATTACCGTAGGAATTGCTGTCTAATTTTTATAGCAGAATTGAAGTGCTAAAAACAGAATGCAGATGCTTGGGAGGAACTTCTCTTAATTTCTTACCTTTCTTCTGTATTGGGTAGAATAAAACCTTGTTGTAATTATGCATGCCAATATGCATATTAAAAATATTCTGCAATATGAGGAACTTAGTGGAGAAACTGGATATACCTGTCCAACTATGTAAAAAAAAGGAGGGTTAAAAAAAAAGTGTAAAAATTGATAGTTTTGAGCCTTTGCTAAGAGACAAAAATATCCTCTTACCTGATGACTTTTCAAAGACACAGATGTTTAAAAATATATGTAAAAGTTATGGAAACTTTCATGACAAAACCTCCTTGTAATCAGAGATGTCAATAGACTCCTGGATTTATAGAGACAAGTAATCAGACCCACTAAGCTCCAACAAATACACAGACTCCCAATAGTTATTAGTTGTAAAATAGTTTGAGATGTCTTTACAGAAATGTAAATTTACTGTATAGCATATTTAAAAAGATGTTTTGCACTCTACAAACATGCTATGCCTAGTCACAAACTGAACACAGAATTAAAGAAAAGAGGAGTAAAAGGGGCCTCAAGAGGTCACTGATATGTGGAGGAGCAGATTCACTTTAATGTCGCTCGCAAACATTTTAGCTCAGTCCCTTGCATGGAATGCTCTTTGTATTATTTAATCACAGTCACAGCCAAGCCTAAGCACATTACCTGACAAAATTGTAACCTGACAGTGTTTTGTTCATGCCTTTTATTACTTTCCTGTTCTGTTTGGGAAATTAAAGTCTGTCAAGCATCATAAGAACTACCATTTAGCATTACTTGGAAAACACTTTGCAATAAGCTTTGGTCATATCCCTGTTATGTTGTTTCTGTTATTATTATTGATGTATGTATTTGTCAAGTTTTTTTGATAAAGTCATGTTTGAAAGAGCATGCAAGAGAGAAAAATCCAAAATCAATCAAGCTTCAGGATTTTGTTTAGAATATTAAAATGGGATTTTAGGGAGATGCTGAGTTTGGATTTTATAATCTTTAATTGTCTCTGGGGAATGTCCTGCTGAGTTATTGGCAGTGTTGGGTTCCAAGAAAAATTTGGAAGATAAATATCAATATGAAAGACAAGAGCAAAGGTCTCAAAGGGTTATGCTGAATAAAACACTTAATCTCGTGGCTAGCTGGATCAGGTCCCCCTAAAGAAAGGTGTTTTGCAACTAGCTTTTGAGTGTGTACTTCTGGTGCTGAGAATAGTTCTTTTGTGCACAAACTTCAAAGCACTCTATGAAATTGAGAAAATAATAGTTATCCCATTTCTCAGGTAGCAAAACAGAAACACAGTGATTTAGAGTCCTATCTCAATGGAATACATTTTTCTATATGGCAAAGATGACACTTTGATCACTCAGTCTGATTTTAACTGCAGGAGAGAAAATAATCTGTCCCTGTTTTGTGTAAGAAGGTCCTGTTGTCGATTCACTCATGCCTAGTTTCTTTAGAACACTTTACCATGAGACCTTTGCAAACCAGGGGTGATTTGCTTTCCTGTGGAGTTAAATCCAAATTTAACCATTTCTGCTGAGGAAATAGCAAATAGGCAGTATGTCTCCCAAATGAAATGCCTTTCTTCTGTGTCTGATTGTTGGGAAAAAAAAGGTAGTTTAATCCAAAGACCTCCCCAAAAGGAAATTTGCCCTGTAAGAAATTCTGAACTTGGTTGGGGATGAAACAAGATACTTATTTCCCATTAACTCTACAAGGAACATGAACCTTTTGTTTAGAGGCATGCTCAAGTGACCCCAAATGAAAGTGCAGGCCAGGTAGGTAGAACCCCACATTCTGCATTTCCTTGTGACTTTGAATGATCCTGGGTCAAAAGTCTGTATTTAGCAGATCGACTTGGACGTTCCCTTCAGTCTGCATTTCAGCTTCCAGTTGTGTGGGAATTTTTTTCCTATCAGCTTTTGGGATCTTAATGATCTTAATTTGTTTCCTTTATAAGGGTCTGTTGGCACAAAATGACACTGACCCCTATTGGATTGCACAATTTGCAAAGTAGTTTTTTGCTTAAAAAATAACAACTTGTGCAGGGCTGGGCAGTGGTAAAGTTGAAACATGGGGCACAAGTTCCCACTACTTAGTCACTCCTCCTCCCGCGTTTTGTGTGTGTAAACTGCTTTGATTGATAAAAGATGTGTTAAAACCTGCATGATATGAATTTAAAAATAGAGAAAAAAGACATTTTTGCAGTGAGTTCAAAATCTGAATTGTTGCCATTGCTGTCGAATCTGAAGGGAGAGGGGGCACTGCACACAGGTGAAATAGAGAGACCTCCAAAGGAAGATGCTGATAATTCCTTATGGTACGTGTTTTGTTAAAATGTGGCTAAAATATTTTCTCTGTGGGGACAGTGGTCAGCTAGATCTTTCTGAGCCAGTGGCTTACAGCAAGTCCTCTCTAATAAAGGTATGACAGAGCTTCCTTTTGCAGAGAATTCACTTCCAGAGAATTGACATATCTGTCAATTTGCAGCAGACAAATGGTGGGAGTTAATTAGGATTTTTTTTTGATATGGAAATGGTGCTGTGATTCCTTAAAGAGGCTGTCGCATCATCAGCACCACACAGCAGTGCCTGAAGGCAGGCATCTCAAATCAGGTCCCTTGGTTAATAAAAATTTGAGGGTAGAAAGAAATCAAGGGAAGAGATAATAGAAGATGATAAAACACAATAATTAAAAAAAAATCAAAACAGATGCAAGCTTGCAGTGGAAAGCTGTATGAATTGCAAAAATGAGGTGATAGAATTTGCATTAATGCTTCCAAGAAGTTAATCAGTAGCCTATTATGAGTCACCCACCCCTAGATTGTGAGCAGATTTTACATTTTTCAGACCATCTACCATGTATGGCCACAATGCAGTTTCATGAGTCTTTAGAAAATGTTTGAGTTACCATATGAAATGGTGGCTGCTGGAGCTGAGCTTGTGAACGTGGTTTAAGGGATCAGAGCACAACACCAGAGCCTCACCTGGAAATGGGTCCCAGGAATATTTGAAGTGCTGCATCCTGCCTGGCTGAAGAAGTCATGCAGGGAGAGAATGAAAGGAGCCCTGTGGCTGTAAGGAAAGGTGGAAGGCCAATGGCGAAAACAACAAAAGGGAGTTGGAGTGAACTGGTTGACCATTTCAGTAGTGAGGAAGGCTTTCACCTGCTCAGTAACACAAGAGAGGGCTTACAAACCTAATGACACAGCTGTCATGAGGAAGGAGAGAGAACATATTTCTCACTTTCCCACACAAACTCGGTTTCAGTGTAGTTAAACCTGATACATATGCTAAACCTGAAGTGCCTCTGCTGCTGCTGTTTCCACAGTAGCTCCCAGGATGTGGGTCTCATGTAGCATGCAGGAGCTGGAAGGGTAGAGTCCCCCAACCTGCCCATAGGAAGAGAAGGGAGAGATGAGTTCTGCAAGACCCTGCTGCAGAGGAAATTGTGTGGAAGAATTAAGTGCTTGCTTGAGTTAGAGCCTGCCTTGCCCTGACATCAGGGCCCACTCTGTTGAAAGCTGTGAGTGGAAGGGTTGTGGGAATCTGCCCTGCAAACCTCGGTGTCTTGTGCTAATTATGCAGCCTTCGAGCTGTAGCTGGTGATCTGTGTCCCGTGTCTTTGCACAGTGCTGCTGCTGATGTTAATTGTAGCCATTAGTCACTCAGAGCAGATATGATTTAAAGGAAACTGACAGCTTTAAGCATTGCACTCAATGCCCAAGAATATTAAATTGGTGATTGTTACAAGTAATGCCTGAGATTATGATAACTTAAAGACTTCCAGGGCTTGGTTGCATTGTATCCTTGATGGGACTTAATGTATAATCACTTTTCTTTAAGTATGGCTGTCCCTGAGGTTCATGTGCATCTTTGATGCAGCAATGGTAGAAGGAATTAAATAGTAGAAAATGTCATTCTAAAACTATGAGTAGATTACCTGACACTATTAAAAAATTGTTTTGCAGTTTGCTAGTGTTCAACTTGAAATAAATGCCTCTTAGAAATCATTTGCTTCCACAGCTCTTTCATCCTGTTGGGAAATGTGTTCTGCAAAACATTCCCAGCTCTTCAGCCCTTCTACCCTCTTGCATGCAGCAGCATCCTATCTTCTGTGTGTACTTTATTCTATGAATAGCTGAAGAAAACTGTAAAAAAACCCCCAACACACTGATAATCTGCAGACTAGATCTTGAGGACCAGTGTTTTAAATATTTCCCTTGTATAAATCTGTGGTTAACAGGGTGAAATGGAAAATGAGACCAAGGCCAACTACATCATAGAGAAAGAGAAAATAAAAGAGTCTGTCTAGGAGTATAGATGAGACAGCTCTTGTGATTTAAAATGTTACCTTCCCCTGCCTGTCATTGTTGAATGACAAGCATGACTGTTGTCATTCTCCATGTAGGAACTATTGCCCCAACATTTGATCAGCAACAGATTATGGAAGTACTCATGTCCCAGTGAAGGCTGTGCACAAATCATGTTAACTCTGTTGATCCTGCACTCATGCAAATGCAAAAGCACTCACATAATCTATTCATACAACTCTGTTATGAGAGCAATGATTAACAGCTAGTCATGGCGACATCTTAAATTGCAGATTGGCAATCTGTGCCTTAAGGCTCTTGTGATCTGTAGTACTTGCATAGCAGTAACTACTGAATAATGTTCTTCTTGCATGCAGCAATCTACTTTGGAGCCTTATGGAAAATGTTATAGCACCATATCAAAATTCAAAATTAAATTACAGGAATAATTTACAAACAGTGCTTGTATCCTCAGGATAAAATTTGTTTGCTTCTCAGCTTAGTACTGTTAGGACTCAGGGGGTCTGAGATTTGTAAAGCCAGGACAAGTTTATTAATCATGTTCTTTCTCTGTAAAGTTTCAATAAGTATTCTCAACTTGTTGTCAGTTTGAATTTTATTCTTGGACCTAGTGAAAATGGTTTATTTTGGTCTGTTGTGTTCTAACCTAAAGTCTGAAGATAAAACAACTTTGTGAAACATCACTCTTTATATTGTATATTTAAATATCATCAGTTCTCTGTGATCAATGGGCTGCTTTGGAGAGTGCTACTACTTTAAATCATCATTGGTTATTGAGGAAGAATGACATTCTGTTAAATAAAACATGACCAAATGAAAATTAAAATACATATATATTTTTGTGTTTGTACATGGGAGTGTTTGTCTGGCTTCCTTGTGCTAAAACATGTATGGAAGACATATTTTAATTGGATGAACTGCCCTTTTTTTTTCACCAAGGTATTGAAAGAAAACTGAGTGGTATGTCAGCATGGAAGTCTGGTAACGCTGAATGTCTCTTTCCACCCAGCAGTTAGTTTTAGAGAGTTAACATATTTCACATTTACAATATTATTTTGAACTGTCACTTGGAAGTCTCTCATCTCACAGGTGAAGATCATGTAGTGGTGCAACACAAGAAAAGCTCATTTCACCCTCAAAGATATTTCCTGCTCTTCTGCCTCTAACGTTTTTCTGTAGTGTGTTCCCCAGCATTGTATGCTTTGGATGCCACAGCAAGGAGAAATGGTATTAGCTCTGCACAGATATGTCCCTTCCTTTGGGAAAATGTTTTTGTTCTGAGGAGAGATTAACCAGGGTAGGATAGAGCAGGCTGTGTGACATTGGAGCACTGCCTCACAAATTACCGTATTTCATTCCATATGTCGTTTTTTTCCATGGGAGGGAGAGACCCAGTAAATTACAGTAATGTGTTTATGTGCTTCTTTAATGTCATTTTTGTAGTTGTTTTAGGCATAAGGACACTTATTCACCTCTTCTGTACATTTTCCTTACCTTATCTTTGGTTTACACAGATTAAAATAAAAAAATAGGCTTCAGTAGCTTCCTGTTTCACACATGATCTCAGTGGTGTATGCAGATGCATTTCTCATGCCAACACAGCAACATGTTGGAAAAATATTGATGGTTTCTCATCTGTGTGGGAAAATTGTCCCTCAGCTCCCAGGCACTGCATGGTTGTACACAGCACACAAGCCACTGCTGCACAAGGGTGCATTTCATCATCACATGGCTGTGAGAGCTGCATGTCAGTACAGCTCTCTGCTCCCTTGGAAATCCCTCACTTGCACCCCTCTGACTGAGCAGAGCTGAATCCCCTGTAATGGTGAGGTTTGCAATGGCTCACTGGAGTGTTTGGGGTTAAAACTACCACCCATTTGTGTGTTGCCAGGCAGCTTTTCCCTGACAGCAGTGTGATCCCAGTGTGTGCACTTGTGTGTGTGTGTGTCTGCTTGTCTCACCCCACCTCCCATGCTGGACCCCCTTCCCTAACATCATTTATCTGTGGAAAAAGGAGGCTTCAAAGCTGGCATCCTGTGCTGAGACGTGACAGCCCGTTGTCCCATGCTCAGGTCACCTGGCCCTGATGTGGAGCTGCCTGGAGCATCCCACAGTTCATGTGCAGCTCCAGTGCCTTCAATTCCTTCCAGAAGAGACCAGCCTGGGGGCTGGAGTGTGGGGGAAAGAGGACCAGACCTGTTTTTGTTCTGAGGGAACTGGGAGGCAACAGGGACCTGCACTAGGGCTGCACAGACCTTTCAGACATGCAGTACCAGGAAAGTAGGTAGGTGGGCAGAGGAATGCTTTTTGCTCCCTGTGCTGCCAGACACCAGTGTTTCTGTATGGGCAGGAGCTCATACAGGACCTCCAGTCAAAAGGAGAATGTCAATGCATCTCCCATCAGCGTGGTGGCACGGTCAGGAGGGTGTGCAGGACTAGGAGAGCCTTGTCTGCTCTCCTAATTAATTAGGAATTAATTATGTATCATGCTACCACAGCTCTGGTGCAGCCCACAGTAGTGCTGCTATGGAGGAGGGTACAGGAGTGGATAGTGAAACTGGGACCTATGCTAATAATTTGAATAGTGCTGGAAGTGTTTACACCAACCCCTAAGTGTCTGTTGAACACAATATAAACATAGTGAGTGTTCACAAAGTCGAAAATTTTCAGTGTCAGTAGCAAATAAAGCATTTTGTCTCATTGCCTGCATGATTCTCTGCAGTGCTGTTTTCATTCCCATGAGCTGAGTAGTGGGGAAGAACAGCCCTTGGCTTTCCAGACGTGTACAGATGGTTGGCTAGTCAAAAGCCCTTCCAGTACCTGAACTCTGACCAACAGCATCCTCTCCCTTCTGGATGGATTACCAGGCTGTCAAGAAATCCTCTTCCCATCATCCATCAGCTTAACTGCTGAAATCCTTGGAGATTAGCAACTGAGAAAGTGCCTATGTAGTAAAAATTTGTCACACTGGTCAAAATGGAGATAACATTTTTTTTTTACACTATCATTCTCTTCTATTCAGATATACAACTTTGCTACTTCCATATTTTTTGAAAAGACTAATAAAATTTACAGAAAAAATATTAATGAAAAAATACTATTTAAATTTTATCTCTAGTAATGGTAATGCTGCAGAAAACAGATAATCATATGGTTTGATAGCATTAATTTTCATTTCAACGTCTGTAAATAAAACCTTTTTTTAACAGACATGTAATTTCTTCCTCGTGGAGCAATGAAGTAAAAATCAGATTGGTCTTAACCATATTCCATTCCCAGAATCGCCAGATAAAGTCTAACCCCCATGAAGAAGCATTTGGGGTGCTGATCTTAATAAGTTTTATTTTTTTTTGGTTTTGATATATAAACCACAAATTTATAAAATTTGAATCTAAATAAACTCAGTAATGGAAAATGACAACATAATAAAAAACTTTACAGTTGCTTCTTTTCCTTTAATGCATATACCCTTTCCCAGTTCAGATCAATCTACCACAAACCAAGAATATACCCTGAAATCTGAAAGTGCTCAGAATAAAGTGTGAGGTACAAATGTGCATTATACTGTCAGCTGGATATTTTCTATTAAGGCTTTACATTATCATTATTAGATCCTTTTAATGCTCATAATGTGAAGACCTGAGGGAGAAACAAAGTGTCTTGTTTGCAGAAAAAGAAAAGAAATTAAACATGGACCTGGAACATCACAATTTATCTTTCTTGATTGAATTTCTTGTACATGTGACTTCCTTTTCTTCTTTAAAAAAACCTCTAACCATGGATCTCAGCTCACGTGGTGCCTCAAGTTGATGCCCCTGTACAAGCAGGGTAAACCACAATAGCCCCTTAAGTTTTTTTGGTGTCATTAAAACCCTTTGACATATAGTGTATTTTGAAAAAAAATGTAGACTAAAGTTAACTGTGAATAAAGATGCTGCACTCAAGAGTGTTTGAAAAAATGCTTGCAGACCTACCTGTTGGGTACATAGTCTCTTAAGGAGGAGTGGTTTGCAGTCACTTTGAGGAGTGATGGTCTTCAAGCTCCAGAATTAAAGATAGGGGAAAAGGAATACACCTTCTAGTACTACTGCTTTTCACATGGGCAGATAGCGATAGGACAAGAGGGAACAGTTTAAAAGAGGAGAGATTTAGGTTAGATGTGAGGAAGAAATTCTTTACTCAGAGGGTGGTAAGGATGCTCCATCCCTGGAAGTGTTCAAGACCAGGATGGATGGGGCAACCTGGTCTAGTGGAAGATGTCCCTGCCCATGGCAGGGGGGCTGGAATTAAATGATCTGTAAGGTTCCTTCCAACCCAAACCATTTTGTGATTCTAAGGTTTAGCCTGCTGTTAATTTCTCTCTGTGATAAAAATGCCTCATTATAAGAATTTAGTAAAATATAGAGGTAACTGCAGGACAGTGTGGATTAATTAAAATTCAGTCATTAACTGAGATTGACCTGAAGTCACAATTCCTGTGAGTAAAATCCCCTCGTTTGTTGTTTTGTGGAGGTTCTTGCAGAAATTTTCAGGGAGGGTGGGAATGTGACCTGCTATCATTTCTTCTTCCCTTGTTTAAGTTCTCTCAAGTTCATTGCCTTTAAATTTCTCTGCTAATATCCTGCATCATGAAAGGAAGCAGGTGAATCTATTAGAGAAGAATTTCTTTAGTCTTCATTTATTGCCATTTCCCTGTCTTCTAATTTTATTGATGATGAGGTGATTTTTGAGTGACAGTTTTTGGTGAGTTTGGTTTTTTTGGGACGGTGAGGAGATGAGCCCTTTTTTCTTTTTCAAGGTAATTCATTAAATGATTTTTTCATAACCCTGCAGCTACAAAAATTTATCTTTGACTGTCTATTCCCCCCATTTATTATTCAAAGATTTGCTGGTTTTAATGATTAAATATAAGTATCTTGGAAATGCATAATGATGCCAATTTTCTGCCTAGTTTCCCTTTCCTAGAAGCACCTTAAGAGTGCAATATAAAGCCCAAGATGACAGCAATTTACACCTCTGCAGAGAAAATAAAATGCAAATAATGTGGTTTATCTTGAGTATTTTCCACTGGAAAGAATTAGTTTTACCCTCTCTTTATTTTCACACATTTGGAAAAAAAAAAAAAGACCTTATAAGAAAACCGCTGTTTATTTATTTATTTACATTTTAAAGCTCTGATACGAATTTATCTACCACAAAAAGCTATCAGGGATAGTTTTGTATTGGTTTGATGCCACATAAGAACGGTGCCTGCCTGCTGCCTTTCACCACTGCTTGTTTGCAGAGTGATATTTGTGGGTTTTAGGTGGCAGAAGTAAGTCTGTGTTTGGCTGAAGTCATTAAATAATGAGGGGTCATGGAGGCCATTTACAGCACAGCTCCTTGGTTTGCATTTCAGGAAAACCGCTGTTTTCTTTATAAATGGTACTTTATAAGGGTTTTAGTTTCCATGGGGTTTTTGTCACATAGCTTCACTGAACAAAACTGCTGCACCCTAGGGAGAAAAGTATCAGTACCATGAGAGAACTAATTTTGGGAAGGCAGAGAATAAAACTGTCATCTTTTCCAAGCTGAGAGAGTTTCCCAAGGGCCTTTTTATTTGGTGAGGAAAGCTACCAGAGGCTAGTAGCAGTACTGGTATTGATTTTAATGTTCAGGTTTGCAGTTATTTTTGCAAGAGCATTTTGATTAAAATGACCTGTCTTTGATTTTCCTTCTCAAAATGGCTTTGATTTTAAAATTGATTTTCTGACTGTTTATATAACTAAAACAGTTGTTTGGTTTTTTTTTTTAATAAATCAAGCCTGTTATTCCAATTATTGAAATGATATAATGAGTCTGAATGATTAGCATTGCAATTTTTAAAGGAAATTTTGTTCTCAGGTCCTGTTTGATTCTGTGTCCTGTTTGCCAAACTACCACAATTTCTCACGGAAGAGAAACTCTTCAATTGAATGTGCTCTGTTGCTTGACTTCTGTCATATAAAGTCATAAGTCACAAATATATATTGGTTTCTTTAACAGATGAACTCAAATAATATTAAAGAGCCTAAGAGGACACTAAAACTCACCTACTTCCTGATTTACTGAACTGGAAAAATAATCATGTCATTAATTTGAGTCCATCTTAAAATGCAAGACTGGTCTTCTGAAAAGTTTAGTTAATGCTTTTACCTGCTCTATAAATTTAAGTGACACACTCCTCAGCTTTATTACCTCCATCCTCAGCTAGTGAGGTCCATAATTCCAGGGCACAGATTATTAATGTCACCCTGTTTGGATTCCTGCATCTCTGTGAGAAGTCGGGCTCTTTGGGAAGGGACAGTTTTAAGCCTTTGAATTTTCCCCATCTCTCCCTATTCTCCTGAGTGACACTGGTGAGAATTTGTCCAAGAAGCTCTTTTCTACTGAAGATTTTGGATACAGCAAAGTTGCAAATATAAAACATTTGAATGTCATCTACATTTTTGAAGTAAATTTTTAAAATAGTTTAAATACACTTATTTGGATAAAACTATTCCTTTGATGACATGTTAGTTAAAACAATGACAAAATACTTCTCTTCAATTTGGATATTTTGTTAAAACCTTTGGGATTTTTGCAATTCATTATAATATGAAGCAAGTATAATTTCAAAATCCATATACAGTTCGTTTGAACTAAATTTCCTTTTTTATTTTTTGTTTGGATCAGTGCCTCTTGTTTGCTGAAGGTGCCATTCAGAAAGGTCATGATTTGATTAGTACATGCCTCTGGCCCTTCAGAACCATATTGCTACATACAAAGGTTTATTTTTTTTCCTTTTCTCTTCATCCGTCCCAAAGCTTCTGCCTCATCCTGTCACATGATTGTACTGGTTTGAAAACAAACCACTGGAAGGTCACAAGTCAAGATTGAAATTTATAGAAAAAATAGAAACAAGCAAAATAATATAAGGAAAAAGCACAGATAAAATTAGATACAACCTGATACCCTATTAGGGTGGTGACAGCAGTCCCACTGAAGTGATCCAGTTGAAGCGATGATCCGATGGAAGGTCCAATGTCCAGCTGAAGGTCCGTGGTGGCTCTTGTCTTCTGGTCACCCAGCAGACAGGGCAGAGGCCAGGCAGTTCTAAGGGCAGCTTATATCCAGGTGGGAATGCCTGGCTCCCCCCTCCTGGGTGGAGCATCTCACAATAGGATGAGATAAGTCCATGAGTCATGTGGTGGTTTCTTGATGGCCCATTGTCTGTTATCAGGGGTGGGTCATTAGCAGTTGATAACAGCTAATGGCCCACAGCTGGTGGTAATAGAATACATCTATTTTTAACCTAGGACAATGATGACAGCCAAAGAGATCTTCTGAGGTGTGTATTAAATAAGTAAGTTTGTGGCTTTGCATCTTTCTTTTTAAAATCCTACAATTCTTACATGGATGTCAGAAGCAGTTTCTAATTTTTTACTTTCAAATGTGAAAACCAACCCATTTCTCAATACTGTAGATAGACAAGGAACTCAAATGTATCAAGGAAGCAAAAACAACCACACTGGGGAGGAGGAGGGGTAGATAAGAGAGAGGGAAAAGTGAAGATCTGGTGACAGTGGTAGCAAGGAAGCTAGGATTAAGCATTAAGATAAATAATGCATACTTAAAGTATTATTACAGCCTGTAATGCTTCCCTTTCCTTTCTGATCAGCTCTCAACTGAAAATCATTTTACTTTAGCAGAGACCACACCACGTTATTGTGTTATTTATTTAAAAAATTGTATTCTTTTTGCAGCATTGTTGGTTGCCATCAACAGTCTCAGCTTGCCATACAGTTGGTTGCCATACAGTTCTGAGCTTGTTGCACAGAGAGAATATAATAAAACTAAAAATTTTTAATAGAGTGATAATAAATATGATGTAATGATATACGCACATGGAGGGTGAATGTGCTAACAAAATTCAGCCCTGAAAATAGCCAGTGGAGTTTGAGGTATGATAAAAGTCTAAAATTCATGAGTGGTTTGGAGAAACTGAGTAGCCTTCTTTTTTTTTTTTTTTTTCTTACATGGGCAAAGAGTCACCACACAAAATTATCAGGCTGCACATTCAGGATGCGTAAGAGGAAATGAATCTTCATTCACCCTCTAATTAAAATATTTTCACCATTCCCACAGAGCACTGTAGATGCTGAAAATATATATGACTTTCATAAATACATCCATAAAACCTTTATTTATTTAGGGTCATTAAATACAAAAGGAATATGTCCACTGTCTCAGGGAGCTCTTGAGACACAGGGCTCCAACTATTCTGACAGTTCACCAGGGGAACATCCATTCCTGCTTGCAGCATTCTCATAACCTTCCTGGGCATCAGCTGCTGCCCACTGTCAGAAACTGGACTAGGCGGACTTTAGTCTTCCCCAGTATGGCTTTTCCTACCTTCACTAAAAATAGTTTGTATGCTCCAGGTTTATTTAGTGTCCAACACTGTGATGGGTTTGAGTTTTGGTTGTTGTATGAGCTGTCCTCTTTTGGGATCCTTCAAAGACTGTTATGCTACAGGGACTTGCTATCACAAAGATATATGTGGGAAATTCACCTCACCTGACTTTAGACACCCATATATGAGCTAATTACCCAAATCCCTGCTCTGATCAGTGGGGAAGAGAATTTGTGGTTATTGTCATCTCCCCTAGGAGATGAGCTGTGCACTGTGAAATGCAGAACTCTCTGTAAGGGGAGCCAAGTGATTACTTCTCACTGCCCTTGACTGGTGTCCACATCGGAGAAAATGTGAGGGGAGAACTGGTAAGAATGGGAAGTAAGGAGAGAGCTGTATTCTGGTTCTGCTTCCTCCCTCATGGCGTACATTGCAAAAAAAAAAGCAGGAAATGTGGCTTTTAAAACTTTTTTCAAGAGAGTGGTGTATTTTCTAAAACAAGAGTTCAAGGGAACATCATCTGGGAAAATCTCTCTGGCATACAGACGTCAACCAGTTTTGTGGCCCACAAAGATAAGACAACTTTTGTTATCCAGAAAGATCCTCTTCTTCCTTTGTGAGTGTAGCATGACTGCAAAAGGTAATTTTGACTAGAAAAAATACGTTAATTGCATTATTGTTATGTAGTTTCTCCAAAATCCCAGTTGTACAATTCAGAGGGCTAACTAGGAATGCGAAAAATGCATTTAAATCACTTCTGGTTCTTAAAAGCTGTATAATGGAAATGAGACTGCCTGAGGATGATATCAGACAGGAGGTGTATGCATAGCAGAGCATCTGAAGGGCAGCACAAGGAACAGTGGGCTGCTATTGCTTGGTTTCAGAGGAACTGGACTCTCCAGCTCCTGGTGGTTGAATTCCTTCACAATAGAATTGTATCTTGAGTATTGTTACTGTGTACAAGATAAAATAATCTATCTTTCTGCCATATGGAAACAAGTTTGTTACCTCAGTGTTTTTCCTATCACCAGTGAAAAACTGTTTCCCAAATTCTATCTGTGTCTATACATGCAATTACACCTACACCTTCAGCTAACTATCTATATATTAATTTCAAAGCCAAAAATAATTTTCTTCAATTCCTCTTGATCTGCATCTATAATTGGTCATTGTTTCTTCATGATGACACTTAAATTACTCACCACTCCTTCTTCAGACACATTAAGTGTACCACAGGGATTTGAAGATTGTGATTCTTCATATAATCCATGCCAGATTTCCTCTTACAGTTCATGCTCCAAATGCTATGTTTTGCATTGTCAGTCTGTTGGGAACTTCTTGCTCTTATGGTGTTTTGATGCAAAAATGCAGCTGCTGGATACTTAGATGAAGGAGAACATAAAATAAGAGCAGCTGACAAATACTGCTTGAGTCAAAATGGGTGGCATTCATTTGACCAACCTCATTTACATGTGATCTAGCTCTATACACCCTTGTCAATAAAGAGGAAGAATTGTTTCTAAGGCACTACTCATCCTAAAGCAGAGATCTTAGCTAGGGGAAACTTGGTATGACTAGCAGGGGAGGCATAATGGGAACCTGACACAGCACATGCACTCTATGGAGGCAGTCCACAGAAGAAGAGAATTGTTTCTTTACAAGTTATTAAACAATTGAAGAAGCCTTTTTTACACCTCTTATTTGTAATTAAGAGGTAGGTCTCTAAAGGACAATACTTGCTTAATAAAATGCAGTTAATCAAGGCCTGCATCATCAAAGAGGCACTGCTGCACACACATCTGACCTCTCCTTCACCTCCTTCAGATGTGTCAGCTCATGATAAAAGTACTGAAATGTGCTCCAGCTACTCTTCCAAGAGACAAGGCAAAAGGAATGCACTTTGATATAGCATGAAATCTACACACTGATCATTATTATAGTGAATATTCAAATACTCAGATGTGTGAGTCATTTAAGTTCAGGCTTCCAGAACAACTGATCTGCATGGTGATGGATCAATGAAAGACGTTGCAGTGTCTCTTAACAAATTGTGCCTCTTTACATTCAACTCATACTGAAAATTAAATTAGCTTGTGAGATGGGTGTATCCAACAGTTTGATGTTTTTCTTCTTTCCTTAAAAATAAAAAAAATCCCAAAAATCATAGGGTCCTTTGCTGGATCCAAGGACTCATTGCCTATGATAGTGGAGAATACTTCTTGTGTGGTCAGCTAAATCTCTTGATAAAATCAGCCTCTATTCAAACAGCAATGGAGACCCAAAGACTTCTCTCAGAGGCTTCATTCTAAGGTCTCACCGTCCTTTTGCTGAGTGGGTATCATACCCAAAAATCCATAGCTGTTTTAAGTGGAGCAGTTGGAACTTACCACATGTTTAAATTACAAATTGCTCTATTTTTCATAGAGTGAGGGAAACCTTCAGAATTAGCAGTGCTCACTCATTTGGGATTGCAGTTGCTGTAATTTGGACGGGAGATGTCAATAACTCAGACCTTTACTCTGAACAATGAATTTGTGAGTTTGGGCACTGGCTGAACATTGACTCATATGGAAACAGGGAGTGGAGAAGCAGCTCTGGTTCTCTTGACATACCAGTCAGCAAAGGAAGGATTGTTACTTGCTGCTTGCAGAAGTCAGGAGAAAATTATTTTGGCACTCACTTGTTCTGTAATTTAAAAAGACAACTAACCCTGTATGGCCAGGATTTAAAGGAGGCAAAGGAGTAAAAGGGAAGTGAGAGAAGGGATCACAGCAAAGTATTAAATGTATTAGGATGTCTATCTCGATGTGTCTGCTGGAGCTTTACCCAAATATCCAATGTTGGAAGCTGCTTTCAAATTTAATAGGTCTCTAAGCAGCCCCCCAGCCTTTGCCATGGGGTCTTGAAAGCGGCCAGAGGCACTGCAAGCTGTGCAGACACAGGAAGCTGGAGATGGACCAACAGGTGTATGGCTCTCCTTCAGAAAAGACAGGCTGCATAACCAGAGCCAGAGTCTGTGTGTTGCTGGTGTGTCTGACTTTGGTGATTTTCTTCTGAATGAGTGAGGGCAGCATCACAAAATTTGGGAGCCTGAAAACCAAGTATGGCTTGACAGTATCCATCTCAATAGGAATCAGAGCTCTCTGTGGCCTGGGTTTATTTCAGAATGCCAACTTGCTCCTCCTAGCAATTTTAAAAAACCCTTCTCTCTGTCATCCCTTGAGCTGTCTGAGCTTGTAAGGCACGGAATAGCTCTTACCCTCTTGTACAGCATGGTACTACATTCTTCTGGCTCCAGCCATGAAATTGTCTACACATCTGTTTTCCATGTTGTATCATTATCCAGTAACATTTCTATGAAGTGTTGAATGGTAACAATGTTTACTATAAAGGCTTGAAGGATATTTTCTTCCTGTGAGAATTCCGTGACAGGGCCACCTAAGACTAATGAATGAAAAAGAAATGGTATCAGTAGCAGTTAAAAGGTAATTTAAAGAATTAACATCAGGAAAAGAGAAAGCTGTACACAAACTACTTTATATTTTTTCTTAAGCAGAAGCAGGTGGTAGCTTTCCTGTTGTGAATCCAATTCTTTTTATTGGAAATCAATCACTCTTTCCATGGGAACCCATTAGAAACTTTAATAATAGCAATCTATTGCACTTCACTGTTAGGTTTTCCAGCAGTCTAATCTTCTGGGCTTGTGTTTACCAGTGATTTAGGATGGCTGGCCTCTCTAAAATACATTAATTGGTTGTAGTCCTACTGTGTTTAAATTCTTGCAAAAAGACATTGTATATTGATCATGGTTTTCCTCTGGGATTCTGGGGAATCAGCTTGGTGTGATTTGGAGCTGGCTTGGTTTCATGCTAGAAGATTGGTGCATTATTCATTAAAAAAAAAAAAAAGGCAACTGTAAATGTAAGGGAGGGACGAGTTCATGACACAGATCAGATTTAGGTGATTTTGGCACTTCAGACTGCAGCTTCAGGCCCTCCTGTGAGAAGGTCTGCATTATGTTCCCATCCCCTATGACACTGCAACTCTGCTTCAGCACATGGTTTCTTGTATAGTGTCTCCAAAAGGGATTAGTGAGAAGAGCAGGCTAGAGCTTGAGCCTCCAGCTTGGAAGGCATGGAGCTCTTTGAAGAACTGGGAGGCTATAAAGGACAACTCAAAACATCTGTTTTAAGGAGTGCTAGAAATTTTATCTCCAGACATTTCTTTAGTTTTCACTGTGACCATAACTTGCAAATGCTCATCTCAGTCTCTGGATATGAAGGCAAGGCCCCTTTTCAGCTGGGTGGAGAAGGTCCTTCTCTTCTGTCTGCTTTAGGAAGAGAACAAGAGTTTGAGCAAGAGTCTAAAGGTATGTGTCTGCCTGCTCTCACATGTGGGCTGGTCAAGGGTCAGTTTCCTTTTCTGATATAGGGACGACCTGAAGGAACCTTCCTGTCAGCTTCAAGTGCATGAGATAGAATATAAGGACTGACCATGTTACTGTATTTTTCAAAATTTGATAATTTGATATTTAAGAAGGTATATACTAAGAGTGTTTTAAATATTACATATTCATGCAGAAAGCAGGTATACTTTTGGATGGGTACCTAAAAGTTTTCAAGACAGTATTTGGACATTGGGCATAAGTTAATTTAGTGGGAAAAAGGGTTCTAGTTAGCAGATTAGCAAGACTAATTTATCTAATGATGTATTTATGTATGAGTCTGATATGTTAGTGAGAACAGTATAAACTAGTTAATTGGGAAGTTGTAACATCAAAAACCTTATTAGACACTTCTGTGTTTTCTATGCAGCTCAAATCTTTATCTCCAGTAATGCTGTGACTCCATGGATAGTAGATGTATATTTAATAACTTGTTGTATTCTTAGTCAGCAATAGTAGTTTATATAAGCTTATTTCAGCTATGTAATCTAATGAATAGAACATGTTGAGGAAGGGTAAAGTTGCCTTTATAGCATAAATCTGTAATGTGTCTTTTATATTGTTTGTAGTAAGCAGAGAAACCTTGTGGGTCTAGATTTGTCATTGTTAGAAAACTCATTTGAAGATTTATAAAAATTTTACTGTATAGTTTTATTATTTAAACATAAATATTTTTTAAAATATCAAGAATGTGATGGGTGTGCAAAGATTTATATTGCTGAAAAAAATGCATATCTGATTTATGCCTGTCCAATTGTCCAAAACCATGCAGCCATACAACAGGCCTCATTGGTGAGATAAATACTTGCATGTTTTTTGATAAGAATGAAGAAAAATATCAGGCTGTGGGGAAGCAGAGATATGGGGTTGAGTCTGCTGGGATGGGGCACTGGGCAGAGCTGATGCCCGGTAGGAAGGGGCAGGGGCAGAGGGAAAGGGGCTGCAAGCACAGCAATTCTTTGCTGTCCAGCACTCACAGTTCTCTGCCACTCCTGAAACAACTCACAGGCTTTATCCAAAGGATGTAACACAGGAAAACTGGATGTGATGAGCAACAGCCTGTGAGCAAGGTTGCTGCTTGTGTGTGAAGATAGTAGCAATTGTTGGAAATTCCACCAGTATTCATGCTGGCCTCACCAGTGTCACACAACAAAGTACCCTCTTGTCCCCAACCTCTGCTCCACTGTTGGCATACTGGCAGTGACTACATTAGCCCTCTCTCATCTCATCACCACACTAGAAGCTCATGTTCAGTTGCTAATTCTGTGTGGTTCTCACCAAGTCCCTGTTTCATATGCAATATTTAATTTCACAGGCATGGTCCTGATGCTTTTGTCTAGAGATACTTGGCATTTAAAAAGATCACTTGTTTGAGAGAGCCCTGACTGACAAGTTAGATGTCTTCATCATTATTATCTGCTATTCTGACAATCTACGTGTCATCCACACATTTTACCAACAGTGATATTGTGTATTATTAGAGAGCATTAATAAAACATTATTGAATTAATCCCTCTACAGGGATCATCCTGTTAGAATATTCCTCACTTCAATATAACTCTCCATTGACAGCTGCATTTGGGCGTCTGCCAATTAGTGCATTCTTAATCCATTTAATTTGTTCTCTACTGGTATATAAGAGACTAATTTTGTCATAAGACTCACATGTGGCACTAAATCAAACACCTCATGAAAGGCAGACTTTACCAATTACTATTATCAAACAACTTAGAAATATAAGAAAGCCATAGCTATAGCTGTCTTGGGGACTGAGTTACAGAATCTGAGTCAAGATATCTTTTAAAGAGGAAAGTACTTAAATATTTCTTCAGGGCTAATTTCACAGAGGGAATTTAGAACCATGAGTGTGACCTCTAGTGCAAGTGCAGTCTGCTCTCAGGTAAGTAGTGAGTTAGTATAAGATGTACCATTTCCAGGGGATGGGAATGAAGGTACCTCTTGCTCCTCTCTTTCTGGCAGTTTCCTCCCTGAATACATTGATCCTCAAATGATTTATCATAGGTTGGAGAGAGGACTTAGTGCACTGCACTGTTGAAAAAAGGGAGTGGAAGCTTGAGTGGCTGGGCAGGCCCTCTGTTCCAGACATACTTGAAAAAATCCGCCAGCTTTTCCTTATCTTCTGAAAGAAAGATGGCAAAGCAGGACAAGAAAGAGGTGCAAAACAGGATAAAGTGCCTAAACTCACCCTTCTCCTTTCTTCCATCTCTGTTTCTGAATGCTTAGTTTAGGTGTCTCCCATGTCTTCCTTTGTGCAATCCATTTTTGGATACCTAACAGGACATCAGCACAGGCTCTTTTCTATCACTGTGCCTGTGCAGACCCCAGTCTAAGCCTGGCAAATTTAGATTTCCACTGGTCAAGTTGTCACTTAGCATGGGACTTTGCTAGCATCAATATACTTTAAGTCTTCAGAGAGAGCAACATTATATTGCACTTATCAGCTCTTTGCCTTTCCAGCCCTACTGCCAGAAGTGAGAATAATGAACTCTGAGCTCTTCAGCCTAAGGACAGACTTTCAGTGCACTAAGGTTTTTGTGCCTCTAAGTATCACCTTTTGGTAATAGAAGGAAAATATGCCTTGAAAGTGTAATATGAAATAATTCAAAGTAATATCTCATTAAACATTTTTTTAAGCTTGTCTTAATTTAACATGTGCCTAGAAACTGAGAACAGTAGCTGTACCAATCTTATATATTTTATTAAGCCAGAAACAACTCTTAGGGTATTCCATAGTGATATTATGCAAAATAACCCCACTGTAGGAAAATCACATAGACTTTTGGGAACTGTAATATTCCATCTTTCTAGATCTATCCTGACATCTATATCACAATTTTAAAATGCTATAATTCCCTTGTATATGGTATCAGTCAGTTTTATGATCTATAAGGTAATTTAATTGTGCAGGTGTTCAAAGGTTTTGTGTTACTGTCATCAGTCATTCCTTCAGGTAATCACTGTTACCAGAGAAGATGAGGGAAACAGATTTAACCATCATGATCTTGACAAATTGGAGAAATGGTCAGAAAAAAATAGGTTGCAGTTCAATAAGCCTGAGAACAAACACTGTATTCACATGAAAAAAAGAACAACACAAGACAGGGAAAATGCAAATAGATAGAAGTTCCCAAGGAAAGGATCAAGAGATGTATTATGACTACAGCCACATGGACCAAGGTCAGCAGTCCAACAGTATCTATTTCTGATGGCAAGCAACATTTCACGCTTAGGAAAAGACTACAGGAAACAGCAAGGACAGAATGCCACCTCTCCTGATTCTCTTTGTACTTTTGGCACTTGGGATTAGAAGCTTCGTGAAGTAGACTGACATCTCCAACATCATATTTTAGAATACCTAAATGTAACGTCCAAGTTTTATTCAAAAATCTCTGGACCTATTATTATTTGTGCTATCCAAAACATCCTGTGGCAAAAGGTTTCACAGTTTAATTGTATACCTCATAAAACTTGCTTCCTTTTGTTAAACCTCCTGCCTATAATTTCATTGTGTGCCTTTTATCTTAAATTTTTTGAAAAATCATATACCATAGTTCCTATTCATGTTTTCCGTGATTTTTTTATTAATTTAAAAAAATAATTTTATAAATGTTGATGATGTCTTTATAAATTCTCAGAGGGATCCTACTCTAGGTAATTGGTCCTCAGTGACCATCATGTACTTCTGAAAATTCTTGACAATTCTTGTCACCTTTCTCAGTGTGTCTTCTAATGCTATTTTATCATTTTCTGATATCTGCTATGTGATTTCTATGTGGTGTCCAGAGCCACACACAGCATCTGAGACATAAATGCACATGGGTTTTTTCAATGACAGTTTTCTCCCCTTTTTCCTTTCTTTATAGTTCCACATGTACTAATTGTTTTTATAACTGTTATTGAGTACGGGGCTTACATTTTAAAAGAATTGTTCACAGGATCTCCACAGTCTCATTTCTAAGTAATAAAATCTTATTGCAAGCTGCTGCTATACATATAGAATTACAATTACTTAGCTTCATGAGACTTATTTTACATTTATTGTTTCCTCCTGAAATCTTTTCCTGCTTTATTACAAGAGTTTTCTTCAGCAGTTTCCAGCCAGCTTATCTGTGACTAACATGAATGTGAATGCTTGTACTGCACCCCAAATGTTAGTCTGATTTAGAGGTGGATCTGTATAATTACATCAGTTGTTTTTCTGTATGCAGAACCTCTCACAATATAAGCAGATATGTGTGGAGATACCTGATTTGTGATTACCCAGCTGACACTTAAGCACATGCATCAGGCATTCACAAATATCTATATTTGCCTGTCACTGAAATTCTGGTCCCCAGTGAATTAAATGTCCTCCTCGTTAGAAACATAACTTCCTGCTGAACAATCATTAGGTGTATGTAGTTCAATCCATAAGTTCCAGAATTGAGAGAAATGTCAGTTATAATCTCTGTTCTGCTCTAATGTTGGTGCTGTTGATGCTGAATTGTTTTCAGGAATTTAATACATTTCTGTGGAAAGGAGTCTGTAAACTGTTAATGACAACACCAACATCATGGCCTGGACCTTGTATAGTTTTCAGAAAAGACTGAACTGGAAAAAAATTAGAAAAACCTTACAGGCAGTGCTGCTGTGTGTTCTTTGTGGACAGCTGTGATTACCCTTTGTTCAGTTTTATAACTGGGAAAGAATTACTACAGAGCCTTCACCCAAAATGTTAAAGGCAAACAGAAAACAGGGAAAATAATTTTCAAAATGTAGTGTGCCCAATTAGGCATGAGTTAGCTGAATGCCTGACTGCACACCCAATTGCACATTAAATTTGTCATGGTTTCTTATTCAGTTTGGGTAATTGTGCATGCAAATGAACAGGTACTCATATAACCTGTAATTTCCATAAGTAATTGACATATTTGCATGTGCGATTACTTTCTTTGTAACTGAAACTCAAATTTTGACTATCTTAATGTTCATCTAGAGCATGAGCTTTGGTCCTTTCAGCAGGAAATGAAGTTCAGTTATCCACTGACAAACTGAATTCACCTCAGAAAAGTGGGGAATTACCTCGCCAACCTAGATTATCCTAAATTGTTCTCTTTCTAATTTAGGAAGGAGGGGTATCAGAGTGCATCAGCAGTGATACATGACAAGATCCAAGTTAAATACAAACACAAGGTTCTACATAAAAAAGGATTATACTTAGTAGCCACTAAGTCCCTAAAGGTTTTTTCTTCAGAAGGAATGAAAATGGGAATAGTTGGTCAACCCATCAAAGTTTCTAGACTAAATACCATAGATACTATATAGGTATCTGTATATTAATGCAAATAACTTTATCTCATCACTGCTGTGAAATAACCAGCATAGTAGAGATGGGATGACTAATGATTATAGTATGAATAAAAATTGCTATAGTATGCTCAGGGAGGACAAATAAGGGAGAAATGAAAAGTATTGTCTTGCATACATGAGAGAACATGCTTAGTAACTGAAAGTACTAATATATCCCAAAAATCTCTGGTTAATAGCTAAAGAGGGAATAAACACTAATAGGGAAGAAAGACAGCAGGTATGTAGACAGATCTTCACAATTTGGTCTGAAAAACGAAGATGAAACTCAATGGCAGATGTGAAAAATGATCCAAACAGAAACAGGATGAAATACTAGATCTTTGAGACAGAATGTGGTACATGGTGGACCACAAGCTGAACATAAATTAATAGGGTTATGCAACTGTGGACATTGTGTCTGGGACATATTATCATCTCTGCAGCCCACAGGATTTCTGTTCCTCTCAGACATGTCTTGATGAGCTACATTGGTGTGATTGTTATACTTTGAGAAAGGCATGAGAGAGTCCAGGAGAATCTCTGGAAAAGGTGGCCTTTGGGAAATATTGAAAAAACAATAATATCCAATTCTGGATAAGACAGGATATAAAATATTTGGGTCATAGAATTTAGGCATATGGAAGTCTGCTACAAAAAAAATGAGAGGATAGACTATTTTCCAAGCTTTTGGCAGATAAAGAAACAGTGATAGGCTTTGTTTTCATTAAGAAATGATCAAGTTGGACATTGGGAAACACTTCCTCCTTATGAGAGAAAGTGATACTGCTAGTCATAGTTTTGCACTGTGTGAGCAGGCATCTGCAGTGGTTGTAAAATCCTAATTGCTGGAGATATTAAAAACAATTTAGCCATATGTCCTTTGTGAATGATACAGGCATAATTGATCCTGCCAGAGTTGGGCTAACTGATATTCTCAGGGTTGCTCCCAACAGTTCTTTATATAATTCTGTTATTTTATGGTTGTATTTAAAATTATGTATTCTTAGTAATTGCATAGTCTTTAAAAAAAAAGCAGAATTGAAAAATTTTAATGAGCCAGCAGTATATAGTTTCACAGAAATCTACAGTTCCTCTTTGTCCTCTGGCCTCTTTATTTAGTGTCAGCTTCCAGAAAAAGAATGGCTTAGTGGATTAATATGCTTGTCCCTTTGGAAGGTCCCTGAGGAGAGTCTGGAGGTAATTTCAGTGTCCAAAAGAGAAACAATCAGGAAGGCTTTAGTCCTCTGAAAGTTGGCTAATCCAAGCAGTCAGAGCTGTCAGAGTTGGATAATCCTCAAGGTCTCTCAAGAGCAAAATGGCTCTGACTTTGTCTATTTTTTGTCATTTCTTATCCTGACTTCCAGCTCTGAGTGTTTCTGGGTGGTAACTGTGGGAATAGTGCTAACCCCCAGACTCATATGCTGTGCTTCTGATGGGAGCTGCTTCTGACTCTGATCCATACACTGGGAAGCTGCAACAGGTATTGAGGAGGCAACACAAGTCAGTACTCATACAGGCAGAGTCTTCCATCTTTCCTGAAATTTGTATCCATAAAAGCCACGTTCAGTCTCAGGCAAAAAGCTGGAAGAACACCAAAAGTCAAAGTTTTAATAAAATAGGTATGACATATCTTAATGATTACTTGGTTTAATTATTTTTAATAATTTTGTTATTTTAAGGAAGATTTCATAAAAAAATAATGGAGATTTATGCTTAAATTTTATAGATCTGAAAACACCTAGAAATACGCAATAGCAAAACTTTAGAGTGGCAATCAGTGGGAAGTCCACCTTCCTCCATCTTTCCCCATCTTTTCCACACCAGAAATGACTGGGCTAATTGGATTGTGCTTTCACACTGCTTGGGTCTGTGCTGTGTCTGCACCTGGCTAGTGCAGGTGGGGACAGATGAATGGGGAAAATCTAAACCACAGTTATAGTAAAAAACACAAGTCACTGGAAAGACCCTGAATTGAAGCTAGAAGCCAAGGTTTGTGTATGTGAAGAAAAGAGACAAATGCTCCAGAACATGAAGGGATTACTTGACTATGCCACTATTTCATGAAAGAGGAACATCAGCTTCTCAGATTAGCACAGGCCACAAGGGCCTTGCATGAAACATGCAGGCAAAGTCAGGAAGCCAATGCTACTCTTAAGAGAAAAAGTTTATATTCTTTCTCCTTGTGGGTGTAATTCTGAATTCATTACCTCTGACTCTGATAAATAAGACTCTTCTTTGTCTCATAGCAAAGCCTGCCTGGCATTGGGGAGTTAAGAGTCTGAGCGAGAGCAGGAAGCAGAGGGGACTGGCTCCAACAGAGGCAGCCAGCGAGCGTGGGTTAAGGTGTGTTGGCAGCTTGGAGGCATCCATCTCCATCCAGTTCCTGGCAACTTGCTCAAGCAGCTGGCATCCAGGGATCAGGCAGGGAGTGGTGATGAAGTCAGTATCAGAAGCCTCTGAGTCTGCAGAAAGAGTTTCTCTGCAAGGGCTAAAGAGGAGCTCTGTCTGCTGGAGTTAGGCAGCAGGAAATGCCTGTCAGCCTGGCTTCTCACCTGGGCTCCCAGAGCCACAGCTGCTGACCACCATGTACCTGTGGGGTACTCACTGGGAGGAGTGACCCCTGAGAAGGATGTGAGTCAGTGGAAATTAGTGGGGCTCTGCAGAGGTTTGCCTTACTGAAGGCTGGGGTGCAGTCAGACCAAGGAGGTGTCAGTGACCCCTGATATCCCAGTGACAGCTGTGCAGCAGAACCCGGCCAGGCTCCTGCATGGGAAGCTTGCCTCTGGCTGCTGCTTCCTTAGGGAGAGGGGAAGGGAGGATGATGCATTCACCATTTATATGGATAATAAAAAAGGTCATTAGTCTTTGAAAATTCAGATTCAAAGTCATAGCCATATTATTCTAGCTGCTTTTTAAAATTCTAAGAATCTCTGCATTATTAAATAATCAGGCATACATTCCCAGCACTTTGAAAAGTGCTCTTTTCAAAATATGAAACAAAACAAAGTGATACTGAACAGTTTCATAATTTCTGTGTGAGAGAGAGATCATTTTGTTTGGTATGTGAATGCTGCCATATGACCATATTACAGCTATCAGGATTTTTCCTTGTAAGTGCCTCTCTTCTGTGGGCGAAAGTAATTACATTTGGTTTTCCTTTCACAATGCTGCAGAAGGACAAATATTCACAATGAAGTGGTTTCATAGTAGCCACATTTCAGTTCTACTTGCAGCAATCTTGATTGTTTAAGGAAGAGCTACAGAACAAAATTGTTCTATGTCTTTACAAACACATGAAGATGCTATTTTCCTTCTAATATTTTAACAATGAGCTATTGTTATGCATTAAATTTACTCTCCTGTCTCAATCTGTCATATGTATCTATATGCCCATGGCCAAAACCTGGGTCAGGTTTCTTGTCAGTTAAAGAAGAAGCAGCATAGCATGAGACCCCTAAAATTTCTTAATAGTAGGCAGCAAAAAGAAGTAGGCTGGGAAGCTGTAGGTAAGAAGCATCTTGAAGTTGTCTCTAAAGAAGCCTTTACTTTGTTTTCTACGGAAAGATGTCAACAAGAATCTGTACAAAATACAAAGAAAGTAAGTTGACTTAAAATGTAGAGCTTTTTTAATGAGAATACTTCCAAGGTTACAGTGAAGTAAAACAGATCTCCTACTTAAGGAAGTACTTTACTCATGGGCAGCTGCTAAGAAATTTTGTACATTATATTTGTATTGCTTTTGTAGCTGTAGATGTGATGGTAAGAACTTAAAACAAGACTTTCTCTTCTGCCTTAATTTTGATGGACTCATGTTTCTATTAAAATATTTCACTGATAGGATGGTTTTCTGAGGTCCTTTCTCCCCACTGTAATCAAAAGTTAAGTGGAAAAGATTATTGACCTTTGTATTATGGGTAAGGAATATAGGTCCTCTCTTTCTCCAAACTGTTAGAATATTTTAGTCTGTAGGGCCTACAGTGATCATCAAGTCCTTTTTGATAAGAGGTTTCCTGCTGTTCTGTAGTACTGCATTAGCAATGACAGTGCCAGCGACTGGTGCAAGAGGTGTTGGTAAGGTTGATGTAGAGATAGTGAAGCCCTGGAGCAGGGGAGCCAGTAAAAGTTTTGCATCTCTATTGCTGGAGTGGCTAAAAGATAAGAGAGGTAAAAATCTGTTGGCAATAACTTAGGAACAGTTTATCTTACCTACTCAAGATTCCTTTCAGGAATGAAAGGAGCATGATTTTAACCACGTATCTCAAACTGTATTGCGTGGGTTTTTTGTTTGTTTGTTTGTTTTTTGTTTATTTGTTTGTTTAGTCTGTTTTTTTTTTCTTCTGGTTTTGGGGGCTTTTAAAAATTTTAGTTTATTTTGTTTTAAGCTCCATCCCCAGAACTATGAGAACTCTAGCTGTCAACAAAAAAACTTCAAGTAAGTTCCTACCTTCAGAGAAAGGTTGAAATACTTGACTCTAAGATAGCCTGAGGATATAACACAAGAAGGATTTAACAATAAAACTCCATTGTCTGTGAACAGCAGAACTGAGGAACCCTACTTTCCCTTGGACTCTAGCACAACTTTTCTTGCTTCTCCACCATCATAATTCCAACTCTCTGCAGCTAGTCTCTGTTCCCTGCCATGATACCACCCATTTTCCTACAAGCCCCCCTCAGCTGGTCAGAATAGGAACTTCTTTTTCCTGACAGATCAAAGGATGCTGATCTTCCCTAAGAACCCCATTTGCTAAACCTATTTCTTTATAATGGTGCTTGGGCAAGCACCAGCTTATCCAAAGCTGTGGACATAGTGGCTTCTGGCTGCTGCTGCTGTGGGGCAAGGAAGCGAAGTGCCGACCTGCCTTTCTACCACCTGGTGCACCACTGGCACTCCACCTGACTGATAATTTTTCTTGCAGGATCCTGGTGAGACCTCAGTACCTCTGTCAAAATGTGATTAATATTAGTTAATGCATCATAGTGAATCTTGGAGATTGATGGATAGATAGAATGATGAAGTCTCAGTTAAATTAGATAAAATTAATCTTTACAGTTTTAAAGATATTGCTGTTTTGGAGACTTGGCTCATGGTTTTTGAACCAATGGAATTGTCAGGTCTGAACAAAATGTGCCTTGTAATAAACGACTCTACAATCTAGCATCTTGCAAGCCCTGTCAGTGGCTGCTCTAAATTAGTGTCTTTCTTTGCCAGGAATGTAATTCCACTCTTTAATTTTAACTTCAATGATGTGGAATTGTTCTGGTAAACTAATATACCTTTCCCTGGAATCGAAAAAAACTACAACTGGTTCCAAGTCACATAAAATAAGTTATCTCAGAGTTGATAAAACATGTCCTGAAGGTCTGATTCAGAATTTAATCACCATAGAGCTGGATCTACTTGTATCAGAGGATGTTTTGGAAATATACTCATATGTGTTTACACCACTTGCTTGCAGGAAAGGGCAAAACAAACTGACACTGGTTCTTGTTAGAATTAATTTATTTTGTCAGCTGATGTGGATTTCCTTATAAAATAATTTAAATTATTTCCCAATGGACATAGTGGTTTTAAACTTCAGTATTATACTTGGAATTTAATAACCTGACCATAGTTTAATAAAAATAGAGACTTTTAAAATATTTTGTGTGTATAATAGAACTTTTGATAGCTATATGGACAAAATACTGTATTATCATGAAAAACATGCATGAAATATTCATTTCCAGTATGTTCTTAAATGAATATTATGAAATGATGACTTTAAAGACCCAGAAACAATACTCAGAAAATGATTCAAACATAATATTGCTGAAACACACTCATTCAGATATCTTTTTTTATTTGCCTGCCATGATTTAATATGACAGGAAAGAAACCCCAAAGACTACAAAGCAGCAAGAGTCCATGACATTGCTGTGTTCATCTAACCTAATCCAGTTAAAAGGACAGGTCGGAAAATCATAATTCTATGACCAAAAATTAGAGGATTTTTATACACTTTCTGGTGATCTGTTGTTCTTTTTTAGTTGCAGGTATAATGTAGGAAATGAGCATGAAACAGACCTGTCATCAAAGGCCAGCCTGCAAATCATATTTGAAGGCTGAGTGTACCGAAAATAACATTTCTTCAATGGTCTGCTTTTTCTGTAGTTAAACCAGCAGTAAGTGATAGTGGCTGTGACTGCTCTACACTTATCCCTAACCTTATCTTGACTTTATAGCCTCAGCAGTATTTGGTCACTTTCAGACCAGAAAAAAGCTTCAATTCTTATTCATAGTGAGGTTGGGATTTACTACCACCACATTCTCTGTCACCTCCTTTTGGACTGGAGAAGTAGAAAGAGTCCTGATATAGACAATATGCCGTAGTTGAACAGTGCTGTTGTACAGGCACCTCAGCAGGTCTTCTAGGAAGTTTGGCAATGTGAAAAGACAAGGTCAGCTCTTTTTTTACACATTGTCTCCTTTCAGTTCTACAGCAGAAAGTGTATTTGTCCCATGGGGGCAGAGGGGCAGAGGTGTGGGGTGCCCAGGGAAGTTGTGCCAGCTCTAGTTTGGGGTTTTCCAGCCCCGAGGGGGCACAGCCCTGAACAGCCCCCTCTGACCTCAGTGCTGATCACACTCTAATAGGGTTGGAGCAGGGATGTCCCAAGATCCCATCCAAACCAATCTGGCATCAATTTCCTAAGCCATTGAACTGCAGTGAAAGATGCTACTAAGAATCATCATACTCAGATGTAAGATATGATACTCAGAAAAAAACCCCTAAAAATCATGAAAATTGCAATTACAGTATTTACCAGAGTTGCTTTTGTACTAGCACTATCAATAATGGAAAAATGTGTCTTGGGCAGAAGCAGAGGTAAGGGGTCTGCCTGGGCTAGACAGTATAGACTTGTTCAGCAGACAGTGGAGAAAACTACAGTTCATCTCTTTTGGATGTCTGTTTTGTAAATTATACCTGTTTCTTTGACAATGCAGATGAGTTCTCCATTAACGAGAAATGGATCTTGTGGGTCACTTGCAGCAAACACCTGGAATTCACCTCAAATTCACCTGCATAGAACACAAGTTGTCTTTAAAGCCTGACTGTTACTGCAATTCATAGAGGTGTTTTTTGAAATATGTTCACATTCCCTGCCAGCAATGATTTTCTCCACTGCAGAAATGTCTGTGCAGATTAAGGCATTTTCTCTCACAAAGGGCTTGCAGAAAGATTTCTGGCATTTTATCTATCCCTTTCATAAGGAAATGGGTCAAATAAAACTCATATATTTGAAAGAGAGTCAAGTTTTTAGGGACAGCTTGCACTTATTGATATTTGTGTGTTCAGCACTTCACATTTGAAGACACAGGGAGAAGCAAAATGACAGGCATGGCTAACCTGATCTCAATGTAAAATTTTTAAAGGCTCTCTTCTCCCATCTTATTTTTCTCCACAGCTATAAAATGATGGGTACTTTTAAAATAATTGGCATGGGCTTTCTGATTTATCTTCACCACATCAACATATTATATAGGAACAAGTGTCAATATAGTGAGAAATGTCATTGATTAAAGAAAAGGATTCTTGTAGCTGTGTATTGATTTCTTTTTTATCACAGTAATATAGGATTGTTTTATCAAAACACTGGCTCATCATACCCTTGCCCTAGACCTAGCTTATATCAAAAGGTTTTTAAAAAACAAGGAAAAATTCTGTAATGCACTCGGGCTGTTGGAACTCTGGATCCCAGTTGCATAGAGGCAAGATTTCTGACTGACCTCTTTACAAGATGTGTTTCTACATCTACAAGTTTATTATCTGTTATTTCAGAGGCACGATTGCTATGGTAATACAATTCACCCTTTTATATAAGTAAGTCCATAATATTTGATGCAATATAAGGCACTTAAAAAATAATCCACAAATCAATGTGAATCTGCAAGAATATTAATTAAGTACTAATGAGAAAGATCAGGATTCATGGTGGTTTTGCATACAGAGAAAGACAGAAATAGAGAATACTTTAATTATTATATTGCTCATTTCTTTCAAAAACATCCCATAATTTTTGTCTCTGTTTCTCTGATACTTGGTCATGATCTTTTGTTTACAGCTAAGATCATAGCATTTTGCTGAATCAAAATAACATCTCTGCTGAAGGGGATATGAATGCATTACTGTTATGCTTCTGACCTTTTGCCAAGAACAAAAATACATACTCAAAGACAAAGAAGAACTGGGTGTAGCGTCAGGGTTTCTTTTGTAAAGCTTCCAGTTTGCTGAAGATTAAAAATTTTAATTACTATTGGACCGTGTAAAAAATGTTGGTGTGCAGATGGAAGGCATCACTTCAACAGGCCTGTTTCTGTAGAAGCTGCAGCTACCATACTGCGAATGGATAGCTGATTAATCAGGGAGCTGGCTGCAAAGCTGTGTTTAGTTCTGTTTCCAGATCTCCCATAGACTTGCACGACCTTGGGCAAACCACCGTTGCTAAGCCCTTGAAGGAACATCTGCTGTTTTACAACTCCTGTGCAATGAGTAAGAAGCCATATAGATCAGCTTTGTATGACCTTGCTGATGATTTACTGGGGTAGGAAATTCAACACAGAGCAGAACCAGGGCTGGAA
This sequence comes from Rhipidura dahli, assembly GCA_013399225.1. Classification (NCBI taxonomy): domain Eukaryota; kingdom Metazoa; phylum Chordata; class Aves; order Passeriformes; family Rhipiduridae; genus Rhipidura; species Rhipidura dahli. The sequence goes on along the minus strand of VXAC01007302.1, from coordinate 155,751 downwards.
TTTTTCTGGGGGACTCACAGGGCAGGTATGGTTAGGAGGAAGCTCTGCAGGTGGTCTGGTACCACCTCCTGCACAGATCTGATCTGTTGTCCAAATTATATCATTTTATGCAGGAACTGACAAGTTAAATTTTGAAAATCTCTGAGGATGGATCTTACATGATATCTCTGGGCACTTGTTCTGATGCTTACCACTCTGACCGTGGCTTGCTTTTTTCCACTCACTGGAAATTGCGACCATTGGACCTGTGAGGAGACCCTGGTTTTACCTTTTCTGTAGCTGCACTTCAGGTTGTGGAAGATTGCAGTTGTCTTTACTCTTAGTCTTCTCCAGACTGAAAAAACCTCTTTGCTCAGCCTTTCCCCATGCAAGCCCTTAACCCTGTGACTGACCCTCCTCTGGCCTGTCTGCCAGTCACACCTCTTGTCCTGGGGTGGCAAAACTGGAGACAGGACAGCACATACCTCCACAAAAGTATTTAGGAGAGGGGAATTACCATTTTCCCCAGTTCCCTTCCAGCAGCACAGCCTTCCTCACTGCAAGGACGCACTGCTGCCTCATATTTAACTTGTTTTCTAACATGTGTTTTCTGCAGCCAGACAGTTGTTGGCCTGTACTGTTGTACTTTTTCTGTCCCAAGGCATTATCTTTGTTATAGTTTCAATCTTTGATCCCAAATTTGAGCTAGTTTTCCATCCAGCAAGAATTTCATCCATCTTGTAGTCCAGTCATTCAGTCCATATCCCCAGATTTTACAGTGATTATTTTTAATGAGTTTTCCGTATTCCTAGTTCCATTGCTATAAGTTAAAATTTTGCTCTCTGAATGAATAACAGCAAAAACACACAGGGGAAGGAAGTTTTCCATTTTCATTTACAAATGAAGAAGAGTTATTTTTGTGTTTGAATATACTATCAAGCTGAAGCTGTTCTGCACAATGTCTACAGCATAAATATTATGATGTTATTACAGGGAGAGAGAAATACTGAGTCAGGCTGACTGGGTAATAAGTAGTGCCCACCTCAGCTAGTGCCAGAAATCACAAGCAAGGATGTTTGAGGAGATGAGAGAGGAGTGCTGTGCTTCTGCACAGGAGGTCTGGTTCTGAGTACACCAGCTATGAACATCCTGGCATGTCCTAAAGGCAGCAGAATGATTATTTCATAAGTTACAAGTGGATGCCAAAGATTAAATGTCCCAGCCATCTCAGTCACTGTTCATTTGCTGTCGTCCCTCCTTCTAGGACAGTTATCATTTTGTGCAGGTTACTGATTGAGCATTAAACTTCCAGAGGGATAATCCTAGCAGGAGTCAGCACTTTCAATTTCCCTGAAGCAGGAATGCTGAAAACATTTATGTGCAGTTCATTAAATTTTGTTCTCATTAAATTAGAATTCTATTAAACATATTTATTTGACTCCTATTGTTATTTATCCTGCTTTTTCTGGAGTAAAGTATTTACTGGAGTCAAATGTTAATGTTATCAATCAAATCAATTAATGTTATTGATCAAATTTTCAGTGTTATTCCTACTATACATTTAATTCAGTAAGAGTTCTGACCTCAAGAATAAATCAAACAAATTTTAAGAGCAGTGGTCAGTTCACTCAAAATGAAAATCAAGTACTTGATTTAAAGGAGTAACTTCAACACTACATGCACAGTTTTTGAGCATATTTCTATTCCTTCATAATGGAAAAAGATTTTGTTTGGAGAGAACAATGAAGTACTTTTTCCCTTATGAAGGGAAGAACTTTAAAGAATCATGTTATCAGAGAGAAACAGAATATATAAAAGCACAGATGCCTGAAGGAAGAGGCCAAAGGGGACAACCATTAAGTAATTGGATTAACCTCTATTTGGCCCTTTTCAGCTGAGTGAGATTTATTTGGATAACATGCTATTTGTTTTCTTCCAGTTTTGCACACAATGTAGCAGCCATTCTCAAAGACTGAAAAGAAATTGAAGCATGCATCTCAGTAAAAGTCCCTGTCTGGGTAATAAAATAATGCATCTTTCAGTAACTTGAATCCAGTAGCCATAACCTGAATAATACAATGGTGGAGATATTTTTACATACAATATCTTTCTAAATTGCAGCTGCAAGGACAACCTCAGGAGGAAACGAGAGCTTCTCTCATTTTACTTGGATATTGATTTAAGAATAAAATATATATATATATATATATTTTAAATTAGAATAGAGCATCAAAATATAAGACTTTGCAGTTGGAAGTCCAAGTGTCTTTGAGTCAAAAAATTATATTTTACATTAATGTATAAAATAAATTTTCACCAAGAGCTAAAAGAATTGGTTGTGCCTAGATCAACTATACTAAGTCTAAAATAAAGTTATTTAAAAGCAGAAAAACATGAGAGTTTTGTTAGAAAAGATTAAAAAAAGTTAAATTGGACAGTTTTGAAAGCTAAAACCCAAATATTTCTTTCTAATATCTTAGCTTTCTCTACAGATATGTAATTGAAAAATTCTCTAACAAATTTATACATTTTATAGCAGCTCTAGGAACTACTTATTTTTCTCAGATCTTCCATTCTAATTTATCTAGTTTCTGCATATTTTACTTGAGGAGAATTTCAGCAAGGACACAGTGCATTTTCCATTTCTGTGGATGAGGTGTTACGAGCTTTTCCTGTGTCTTCTGGTGTGCTAGTGGTCCAGCCTGTGACCATCAGCTGTATCCATGCAGAACACCCAACCCTGCCACAGCACCTGCATCTGTTATTGAGACAAGGACGGGTTTGAGGCCAAGAGGTGGCTGGCTGATGTTTGATTTGAAAGGGATCAAAGTGCTGCCTGTGGGAAACAGAAGGAACAGACGGCAAAGAGAACATTGGGACTTTTGACTCAAAGAGGCAAATAGGAATGAAGCTGGTTCACTGCTAATATTGGAAAACCAGAGAGAGTCACTGTAGAGGACGGGATCCAGTTTCTCTCCTTGTCCTTTACTCTCATTTAGTTGCATAGTTCGGCTTATTATTGTAGTCTCACAATCTTTGAAATAGTGTCAGGAGTTTGCCCAAACATTTTGTCCAAGCAGAGTCAGAATTTATATGAAATTGTGACAAATAATATCATGGTAATTACTGTCTCGATATCATGCTCATGACCCCAGCATAAAATCCTTTTCATAGACTTATCAAACTTCATCTTAAAAGCAGCTAGTTGTTTTGTTAGTTTTTTTGTTTGGTTTTTTTTTTTTCCCCTCTCACAGTCTGGAAGGGTTGGTCCAAAATCCTTATTCTAATGCTTTTTAAGGTTAGTGATAGTGCCTTCTTTTCGTTTCCACTATATATTGATAGTTTTCTACATAGTTTTCCTCCTCAAGATTTCTTGAAGATTTCCTTCAGAAGCTTGAGAGTTTAATACCGTAAGAAAGTTTGTACATGACTGCACTGACGTCTTTTACAGTCCCATCCTCTTCATTGAGAAAATGTTCATTTCATCACATAAAATACTTTGAATGAAATTGGTGTATTTTTCTCAGCTAAAAGCTTTCTGCTTGAGTTGCCTGGGATAGAATTTCCATGAGAAGGTGTATTTCTGGATCTGAAAGGTTATAAAATATCTAGACGCTCATGCTTCCTTTGTGCTCTCACAGGTTTAGGCATAACACTGAGCAAAGTCACTGAAATATGATATTTTTCCATTCTACAGCTTTTTTTGGTAACACTTTATCACCAGAAACTGTCACACTTTCTGATTTTACATTGAAGATCCAATGTTGGACCAATTACAGAGTCTTCAAGGAACACAGAATGCAAACCAGACAAAAAGCATTGCTATAAGCTAAGTTTAAGATTTATAACACTTTTCCCTCAGTTATTGTGCAGGATTTCAGCTCAGAAGAAACAAGACAGTTAGAATGTAATTAAAATGCCATAAATCTTACAAATAATGCAGTTTCAGACGAAAGGATTTCCTATCGCAAAATCACTGATAAGCCAGCAGGAAATTATATGGACCTATGTGAGCTCTTCCTTTTGTTAAAAATATGGTGAAAGATCTGAGCTTAAGTTGTAGGGAACATTACTGCCTGGGTGTTTATGTAACTGCCAGTAGGAAAAACATATAAAATCTTCTATAAAACAACCTTTCTTCTACTGTTCTTATGCTCTGCATGGATGTGCTTTGATACAGGACCAGCAAGAGAGATATCTCTGTCTCTCCAGTGGTTTCTTGCCCTGGGCCTGATGCATTAGGGAGTGAAAACAAAGAGTTTTAGATAAATATCAACAAGCAGGATTTTCTAAGTCTGGGGATTTCACCAGACCCTTTGTACCAAAAGACCTTAGAAATATGCTCACCATACAGTTTTTACCCAGCAGAACCTAGAACTGGTGGTTCTTATTTAGAACCTTGTGCATCACCTGTTGCCTGGATGCCAGTTTTATCATTTCATTACCCATCCTCTTTCATGTTTTAATCTGGAATAGGAATTACTGATGCATGAAGAGAGAATTGGTCACTTGGCAGGAATGAAATAACATTCTCTTTTTCACTCTTGCCTGCCCTGTGCCTTCATTTTCCTTCCAGAATGCTTCTACTGACATACACCTATGCCTCTCTCGAGCTAAAGATATCTCATTCCCATCTGAATATGAAATATCTAGAAGGTACAGAATAATCTGTTGTCCTTGGCCTTGACATTAGAGGCAATGGGTCATTTCACCTGTTTCTGCCTTTGTTATGAACAGCATTGCAAAACAAGTCTCCACAAGAAACTAAGGAACTGGAGGTTAAGAGTGGATAGTTTGATGCCAGGAAGCAGCACTGAATTGTCTGACTGTTGAATGATTTATGGGGAATGTGTGAGTTTTCATGAGAAAAGTGGAAAGAGTATTTTTTTCTGGCAGTGTCATACATATAACATATTTTGAGAGAGAATGAAACAGAGCAAGGTCCTTACTAAAACCCTGAGAGGGCCTCACTGGGGTAAATTTGGGTATTTTTTGTCTCCCTCATCAGAAAAGCAAAAAAATCTCTGTTCACTACTGGATGTCTCCCCATTTCTCCAGCATTTCAGTGGATGTTTTTCACAATGTAGCCAGGACATCACTTGTTGAATTATTTATTTTTCAACAGAGAACATGAAGTCACAGTGACCCCAGTTTTCTTTTGTGAAAGGCTCTTCACAAATAGCTACTTTGAAAGGCAGTGCAGCACATAGGTGAGATGCCCTAGGTATGTTTAATTATTTAAGTTAACTTTCTTCCTCTTTTCTCAGCAGTCTTAGCAATTTTAATGTGCACTTTTAAGGGAGACTGTTACAAATGTAGAGTCTCTTTTTGCTCTGAATAAAGTATTGTTTTCCCTAATTTTGAAATTTTTTTCTAGTTTCAGGAAGTGGAAAAGGACAGGTTCATATCTTAGAGAACTCAGATTTGGCTTGGATTTAATTATAGTTAATAATTGAATAATACATATTAGGAAAGATGTTGTGAAAACCCACAAATGGGAAATTGACATGAAATATGTGGCCAGGGTGAATAAAACTGCTTTTCTAGTGATTTATTTCAATGATCAAATTGCTCTGCCCCAGAAACTGAATTCTAAATCACATGAAAAACTTTGGGTGACTTTTCAGCAAACAATAGATAGGTTTTAAGAGAGCAGGCAATGGGATCTGGGATAATTGTTATTTACTGTCATAATTTTAAATCTGAAGCAAAGTTATATTTCAGTTAGATCAGTTAATATTTCAGATGAGCAGCAGATGTTGTTGTTAGGAGAAACAATGTTGTCAAAACAAGAAGCTAAAAGTGTAATATTTGCTTTATCATTTGCTTTTTCATCTGTGGGGAACTGCATCAGTATTTTTGCCTGGGTACATTCTTTTGTGTATGTTTGCATAGGTGCATTGTATGGATACCTAGTCCTTCAAACATCAGTCCCCATTCTCAGCTTTTTCATTTTGGAATTATTAGCTATCAGATCATAGTCCCTCTGTGAGCAACCTTCTACTCTATAGTGCTCAGTAGCATTCCTGCCTGTTACTCCAGTCTTGAGTATCAACTAGTTACTTCCTATCATCCCTGAATTGATATTGCTATTCTTTATTAGGCCTTATAAAAGTTTCATTATTACAGTCCTAGTTATTTTGTCCCCAACAATGTTCTTTGGCAATTAAATTAATTTTGCTGAAGAACTTTCTTCTGAACCATCATTTCTCTAAATGTGTTCCACAGCCTGGCATATTGATTTCCAATGGGTTACAAAGGGATCTTTTTCTCACATGAGAAGAAATTATAGTTTCATTTTATGTTTCATCAAAGTTCTTTCTACTAGAAAATTTGTAAGGAAGAAATTCAAGCCCCCCTAGCACTGAAGAGATCAGACATAAATTCAAGTAAATATCTTTCCTCTTTGGATAAATTGTCTACAGATTTTAATACACCACATGTTGAAACAATTGCATGATCCTAGAAAAAACATTAATATTCAATCACTCATAGCTAGGACTTAAAATTTAAATTCACTGAGTAATTTATTCTAACATGTAACAAGCAGAGATATCAGAGAAGGAATGAGAAATTAATCTGGTACAGTTACAAGCAGCGTAACATTTGAGAAATTTTAGAAGGGCATCATGCTGCATAAACACTTTTCTATTATATATAAAATATTATACACTATACAGGATTTTTATAAAAGGCAGCAATTATATCTCATAGCTGGGAGTTTCATTTTCAGATTTATCCTGGGGACAACTGCACGATGCTTTTGGATGGCAAAGAAAAAATTGTTTGGTTCCAGAAATTATAGTTAGAGGGGACTTCTTTCCATTCCAAGTGAAATAGCTGGAAAATTAATCAAAGAAGAATTTGTGAATATTTACCTGTATTTGACTGGTAGGGAAAAACCAGTAAACACATGAGAAAGGGGAGGGGAATTGCACTTTCCTAATATATTACAAGAATATATCCAGAGAAATTATTTATTTATTGTTAGTTAAAATAGTTATCCTTTAAATGAGTAATTTTGTTCCTATATTTCATGGCAGGTATTAGAGTCAGGTTTTTTTTTTTGTTTGGGTTTTTTTTTTTGTTTGTTTTTTTTTTTTTTAATCCAAGGTGGCTGTCTTGCTGTTTCTAGAGATTTAAGGAAAAGGAAAGAGGAATCAAAGAGAACTATTACAGTCCCAAATTCTGGTATTTTCAATCTAAGAAAAAATATTGTGACATAAATCTGTTTCATTAACATGTTCAAATATTTTCATTTCCGACCAAGTAATAATGATTTACACACCAAATGATGTCTAATCAACAGCTTTTCTGATTTTCACCAACTAGCTCCCACAAAACATGATGAAAAATTACTTCTTCTGTAATCAATTTCTTCATACTTTGGAAGCTTCTGCTCTAGTGATAGAAAATTGTACTTAGATAGGCAATAATACTACTTCCATTTGCACTATTTTTGACATTCCACAGATAGAAAAATATTGCTTGTTCAGGCAAATACCATGCCTCTGATACTGATTGCGTAGTACCAATATAATTCAGCATCTGTAGATGTTTCCTCTGATTTCACCTTTATATGGAGTTGTACAAGTAATTAGTAATTGGACTACAGTCAGTTGAATTTTTCTAAAATGACTATAAGTGTTTATTTTTGGAAAATATTGGTCTGTAAATTATGAGATATAGACACCTTGTTTCTCCAGTTATTTCAGTGGGGTTATGCTACTTCCATGATAGCAAAAGTCCATTTCACTAGCCTCTAGCAGTCATACCTAAATTTTGTATAATTAGAACAACTACTTTTTTGTTATTCCAGAATAATTTTCTTAAATTTAACTTCAAAGTTCCTTGTATTTTTTCAGTTTAACCATTTATTTTGTTGCAGACTCCATAAATATTTTTCTTCAGCTGGATTTAAATTCAGCCTTGGAGAATTTTCAAAATCAAAGTTCCTTGAAGAGAAACTGAAATAAATAGTCTCCTCCATAGAAGCTGTTAGTTTGCCACTCTTTACTAAATAAGGTGCAGGAGAATCAGGAGAGGAAAGAAGGGAAAAGAAATATTGTTGAAAAGCACCCACCAACAGGAATTGTCACAGGGAAATATCTGAGGTGAAAGGCTTCTTTGGCAAATAGCAGACTCAGCTTGGTTTTGAAAAATTAAAGGGTTGTAATTTATTTGTCATTAATTGACCAAATAAAAAGAAAGGGAAGGTGGAATGAATTTAAGAATTTGGAAATTGGAAAATTACCAAATTGCTAAAATAAATGGCAGCATGTCAAAGCTTAAGGCATTTCCACTTCAGTAATGTGCAGGAAAGCAGAGGTCAGCCCCCTTAAAGAGTTTTAAAAATTTAAACCCTTCTGATGGGAAACATGCCATGTCATAGCTCAATCCAAGTGATTTCTGAATTTTACCTGGTATTGCATTACCTTTTTTGACTAAATATTATCATCCAAAGAGAGCTATACACAGTAGATAGCAATGTGAAAACAATGAGGTAATAGCAATATATTATGTCCTCAAAAATTTCCAGTTTTATACAGAAATATTCCTAAACCACAAATCTGCAATTTCTATAGACATAGCTTAGCTACCAGAAAGCCTTCCATGAAGCAGAATTGTATGAGCACTTTTTTGAGGTTAGTTTCTTAAGGAAGTGAGCTGATCAGACTTTATGACTACTCATGTCTGTTTTCTTTATGCAGTTATGAATGGTTAGGCCACTTTCAACAAAGTTTTTCAGAGGACTTTATTCTTAAATTGACTTTCTTCCAGCAAGTGTAGCACGAAGTCATCCCCAGGTGGAAGAGAAGTGGCCTTATTGGTGCTTCTCTTGGTGGAAAAGCATGTGGAGATGGGAACAGCAGTCAGCCATCCAAGTGGTGGAGCACTTCAGAACATCTTCGACAGGCAGTGCCTTGAGCTCCTCTTAATTTGCTGGAAAAACGAAGAGTGTGCCATGGAGTTAAGTCAAAGGGAAGGTCTCATGACATTGTGGGAGTCGGCCATAAGGATTTGGCAGACATCTGAGGTAAGGAAAATTACAAGAGTATGAAAGGGATCTACAGTCTTGAAAGGAAATGAGCGATACATTAATTCAGCTTCTGACAAGCAACACATATTTTTGTCTCCTTAGTTTATTTGTTCATTCTGCATTACTAATGCTGGTCTCCATTATGATCTAAAACAAATATATTTATCTTTCTATTCCTTGTTTTCTCTTGTATGTAATGATACTAACTTTCCATATTTTGGAGAAGCACACACAATTTTTTAAAAAAAATTGTTATTAGTCTTCCAAAGATCATGACTCCAGGTGAGTATAATTAAAATAATAGGGCAGCAAGCGAAGCTAATTTTTGCAAGGATGTGTCATGAAAATTTTATACAGAGAGAATTAACTCCTTTAATGTGTTGCTGAACTAGTGAAAAAGAAAGTCTGATGACAGAAGTGTTTTAGAAAGAATCTTGGCAATGGTCAAGAATGGTAAGCCTTTTTAAGAGAGAAAAAATGTGCAGTATGAGAGGTTTAAAAATTGAGAAGAGTATGATTGGTACTGGAGTAATGAATTAATTGCATGGTGTATATCAGACATCAAATGTTGATGTGAAACCTAGAATGTTCCAAAAAGCATGCAAGTAGTCACATTGATGAATCATTGGCATTACTTTTTGAAAGGACCTGCTTAGACTTTTGGATTTGATTCTTCATTCATGTACTTCTATTTTGCAAATCAGAGGAATCATGTGTTTCAGATAATTATTGGCAGATTCTGTGTTGACTATTCTTTGGGAGTAAGTCAGGTACTTAATATAGGTAGTAAAGTTAGCCTGGGCTACTTCTCTAGTCCATGGGGAGATATAAGTACTTTCAGAATGTGATTCAGAGCAATCACAATCAGCTTCTATCTTCACTGGCTACATTAAATGTTTATACATGAATGGAATAGGTATGTCTGTTCCAGTTGGGATATATCTGGTGGGAGGCAGTCAACTATAGTGTGGTAACTTATTTGTTGATCTACTAGAATATAAGGAGAGGAAAAGTGGTACAGCTGTCAGACCACTTCTTAATGTACCTGTTTTCTCATGGAGAGAGGGTGAAGCTGTTGTGTTGATAAAAAGGATATCTGTGCCAGAGCCACATGAGAAGAAACAATTACTCAGGATCTCACTTGTTCTTTAGAGGCTGTCAGGGCATTCCTACTACTATCTCATGAACAAAGTTTGTTGAGATATATAGATCTTGTTGAAAGCTGTTAGTTCAACACATTATATACACAGTTTCTATTCAGTTGACCAGTCTCTTTCTTCTTCATGAAATCTGTTGTTCTATGATACATTTTTCATTAGGCAGCTTGCCCTGAGTCTAACATTAATTATGTACCAGATTCTAAGGGAGAGTCAACAAAACCACCTGATAGGAATGAGCACAGCTGAGCATTGACAGGCTGTTAAACATTTGGGATTTTGTACCAGGATTTCCCAAGAGAAGGGTAAAATACAGATGGACTTAGCTCTACCTTCATGGGGCTAAATCTGAAGACACTTCACTCTATCTGGGAGCATCAAGATGAATCAGAATCCAGAGTAATTTTACCTTGTTGCCTTCTAAAGAGGCGCTTTCCTCATATAAATGAACACTTTTTTTCTAGTAGCATGTCAATGTTATCTGTCTTACAGATGATACTGGATTTTGGTTTTGTTTCTTTCTGATGAGTTGCAGTACCATGAATTAAAATGTTAGAGTTAGCTTTGCTTTGGTATTTGTGTAGTCATTAGATGTGTGACTTGCAAGCACCTAATTAAGCCAAATAAACAGTGTCAAGGATCACCACATTTGCCTTATTTGTGATTGCTTGCAATATAATGGAGGGCAGACAACAAAACTTCAGCAAAGGTCAGTGCACAGAATGGCCAATGGGCAATACAACTATATTCATCCAAATGTCCCCCCTAGCTGGAAGTATTTTGCTGATAAATAACCCTGGGAGAAATGAGGATACACACTGATGAGTCAGAAATTGTCCTTGCCAAGCTCAAAGACCCAACTGACTTTAAACATAAGGGAGACATGAACCTGTGTACAGAGTCAGCATGCACAGAAGAACCTTTTCTTAATAGTATACCATAAATCAATCACCTAATATTAGCAGATGACTCCTAGTCCAAATACGTGGCTTCAGATTTAAATCAGCCTTTAATATGACAGTATATGTTCCAGTGCCAAACTGAGAGGTCTGACATAGTTCCTCTAAACCATGGGAGGTACTGAACTGTAAACCCCATGTGTTCAACAGTGGAGCAGGTATAAATACTTGTAGGCTTTCCACTAGAAGCTGGGAATTTGGCTATGCATAAAAAAATCTATTAATCATAGAAGTACATGTGGGGGTCTTACTCAGCTATCCCATCTCTGGAATGCATTAATGGTGTGAGCATTCAGACAGTCTTCCTGCAATCCTCACCTGGTGTTCTTATGACAGACCACATTGCTCATCAGAGATGATGCAAAGGGAGATGGTGTGTGTATGTGAGTGTGTCTGTGTGTGTGTGTGTCTATGTGTGTGTGTGTGTGTATTTCTGTGTTGGACACATGTGGACACCTGAATATCTGTCACTGTCATACTCAGTAAGGCAAGTGTGACAAGGCAGTCCTTATTTCATTCACTAAAAGAGTAGAGATGGACTTCATGCACAAGATGTTTAAAACCAAAAAGTGCTGATGATCAAAACAGGAATGGCCAGCAGTGATACTGGCTTATGTAATTTGGGCTTCTTTTCTTCAGCAAGTGAATTGAGAAAGCAATGGCTTTCTCAGCTGGTTGCGCTGTCACGTGGAAATAATGCTCAACCAGTAGCAGACAGGTCTGATTTGAAATCCGCTTTTAGTACTGAGTCCTGCTATCCCATTGCTATTCCCTTAACTTCTACAGCTGTTTGATTATAAAATTTAGTCATGTGCCAATAAGAAGCTCTCTGAACACCATGGTGTGGAAAATGAATAGTTGTCTTCAACAGATGTCTGCTGATGGAATGTTTTTGTGAGGAGATGAATTGTTTCGTTGGGTTCTGCTGCGCTCTTAGGCCTCATATCTCATCACTTTATCCTATGCTGTTTATTTTCACAGCCGTAAATTTGGTTAGTTTGAATACAGGTGTCAACTGCACTCTGTCATTTTACACATGAGTAATTTTTGTGACTGATCTTACCTTATCTGCTAGATAGATGCAAGTATCTATCTAGATCACCCATGGTTCTCCAGTTTGGTAGAGGGTTGTGCCTCTCCACTGCAGAAGAGTTGGCTGTTGGCAATCTGTGTGTTGAATCTGTGTGGGAATGTTTGAGTTGGAAATACTCAGGCACTTGCTGAGGTTTCCAGGTCTGACATATGCTAAAAGACCTCTGTATTTCAGTTTAATGGCCATATTAAAATTAACCCACTTGGGTACAGACAGATTTTTGCAAAGAAGCTGTCTCTATGGAAAGAACTTTCAAAATGAAACCAGATGTTTGATTCTGAATTATTTCAGCACAGATCTTATTCTTAGTGTTTATGAATAAACAATATAACAAAGTACATGCCTTCTAAGAGTCAAGCAACATTGCACATTTTCACTATGCTGGAGTCAACAGTCTGCAGCACATTAACCTAGCATAATGTAAAGTGCCCCAGAGGTTTATTGAAAAGCCACTACCAAAGAGATCTTCCTTTTTCTTCAGAATTGCAGATCTTCAGAACTCAGACACCTGTTCTCAAACAAACACCCAAACAAGAGCACCCTCCTGGGAAAAGTGTGTTTCAGATAGTTTGTGCAAGTACTAATGGAAATTAACAGATGCAGTTCTTGACAAATTTTTGAAGTTAAAAGAAATTCTACCAGCAAAAGATGTGAATTTTTAGTAACACTTTTTCTTTATTTCATTCCTCTATAAAACAGCACAAAAAAAGACATCCCAGTTTCAATATTTCTTTTTGGATGAATGACCGTGTAGACTTGGGCTCTTCTGGTGGAAAAAAAATTGTATGATTTGGGATACAAGAGAATACCATGAAATCAGTAGTCTCACAAAGGACAAAAATAGGAAATGACTGTACATTCCCTTCTAGTACAAAAATAGAGGTCAAGAAAATGAACCTAGCAAATGGCAGGTGAAGACAGAATAAAGGCTATGATTCCTCACACAACATGCTATTAAGCACTGGAGCCCAATCACTCCTAAATAATTTGGATGTTAATATTTTACAGAGTTTTAAAACTGGTTAAACTCAGGAAATAATTATTTGTTTAAGATTACTAATTAGAAAGACAGCCTCAGTTCTGGAAACTTATATCTGATGTTTTTTGATTTTCCAAGGAAAATACCATTATACATTTGCTCTGTTCTTACTATTTCCCAGGCAAATTCAGTCAGCAACAGATATTGGTCTAAAAAGAGGAAAAAAATGTCTATTTTTCTGTTGTGGTGGAAAAATTTTCTACTCTGGTTAAAGTGGTGTGCTGTTTTATTGCCATAGAAGAGACCATATATTCTTTACCCCATCTTTGGTGTATACTGAGTGATTTATTTAATTTAGGTTGTTAGTTGTTGATGGAGTAGACAGGGGAATTTGAATCCTTCTGATTTCCCATTCCAGATTGTACTTCTCAATCCAGATGAGCAAGACACTTCTGGTGTAGCTAATGCAATGCAGTGCACTACAGACTTACCCAAACTATTTATAAACATACTTCCAAGATCCTGATCCACTCACTAACCTCGCTTGGTCATAGACTTCAATACAGTTATAACCTAACAAGAATACAGAATGAACTCTGCCAAACACCTCCTTTGCTTTCAGTGGTTTCATGGCATTAGGTGATTCTCTTTTTCCCTTTTTCATGTTTCATCTTTCCTGTAGGTTCATCCTAGCTTAATATGTGGAGAACACTTGCAACTGCCAGGGAAACTAACAGGTTTCACCTCTTGTCTCTCTTGACTGATTGGGCCACTATTACATCATTAAAATACTTGATTCTAATTGTATGCAAACACTGATAATTGCAGTGGATAAGTGCTCAATCTGAGAGTAATTTACTGTTTATACTATTTGCATATATGTGGCTTTCAGTACTATCAGAAGGCTGAACAGAAATTGCACAATAGATGTTAATTAATTCCTAAGAACAACTTTCATAAACTAATACTCCTTATTCTCATGTTAGTGTAAAAAAAGAAAGGCATAACAGGATTACCTACAGGAAATGAATCCTTCAGAGTTTGAAAAAAGACATGGCACCAAAATATGACATTTTGTGCAGAGAATTCACTAGAGACATCTGAAGAGGAATTCAGTGTGATCATGGTGGCATGGAAAGTGAATGAAGTTTGCCTCAATCTGTTGAATAGCTAAGAGACTGAAGAAATTAGAATGTAGGAGTTAGTCCAGTTGGTGTCAAATGGAGAACCCACATACTTAATAATATAGAAATAAACCATCACGTCATAGATGCCATGTTGGACGGAGAATATGTGGCGGTTAAAATGATGCTGTTGGCTAGATAGGTCTTTCATTTTCCCATCACAGAAAAAGGAAAAAATGATTTTCAATTTAATTATTTAAATTGCCTCTTCTTTCTCTATTGTACTCAAAGCAATTACGAATTTGGACAAGTCTTTTATCATATGCTAAATGAAGCACACAGAGCATTCAGAAATTATGTCACTTGCCTACTTTTTATTAATAATCACTGTTTCATTGGAACTGCTCCTTACCTACAGCACAAAAATGCCAAATAAATGTTTATTTTGATTTATTACAGAAGTCTTACTAATTTGATTTTAGCTATAATTTTTCCTTTAAGTGAACTTTTCATTGCTTTTATTAGCAAATTTAGGTGGTAAAAGTAATTATTAATAGAAATCCTTTAATAATATTACTGTATATATTTATTATACCTTAATCACTTGAAAAAGGTACCTGCATAAAAACATTAAAACCACAAATGCATTTATAATGAACAACTGTTTTGACTTTTAATAATAACTGAAAACTGTTATGATGAATAACTTACATTGACTCTGCATTTTCATTATGATTTTTTTGTAAGACAAAAATTGCCAACACATAGGATCTCAGTACAAATCCAAGTTTATCTAAAGAGCATGAAGAAAAAAATGTTGAAAAGGATGAGGAAAAACCCATAACTTGAGACAAAGATAAAACTTAACAATTTTATTTTACTATTTTCTCTTCATCGGTGGGTTTACAACTTTTTTTTTACAGCTTTTTCTTCTGAAATGCTTAAAAACCAATTATTCATACATGATATTTCTGATATGAAAATCTTTTATAATGGAAAGGTCATTTCATGCGATAAAATAGCACATTTGAATAACTTGTTAAAAAATAATTCATAAATATTTTTAGTTACAGGCAAAACTGTATGAATATGGTGTCCATGAATTCATGCTGACACATTCCAATATCTTGGGGTGGGGTGGTTGTTCAATTCCACAGACCCATTTAGAGTTCATGTATAAATGTTATGTGACCTGACATCTATATCTGTTTCTTTGAGAAAGCAGATTCCTTCAGACATCCTTCAAACATGCTTAAGAAACTTTGACAACAATATCAACAGTATAGAGAAACTGAGACATATAATGGCTTCTTCAGCACAATAATAGAAAATCCAGAGTGGGGAGTGATTTGTGCTATTTATTGCAAGCTAAGCATGCTTTGAGTACCTGTGCTGATTTTGGCTGGGGTAGAATCAATTTTTTTCACAGTGGCTGGTATGGGGCTGTGTTTTGGATTTCTGCTGGACACAGGGCTGATAACCTAGGAATGTTTTAGGTTTAGCTGACCAGGGCTTACACGGGGCCAAGGCCTTTACTGCTTTTAGTACTGACACACAGGAGAGGGAGGTTCGGGGTGTACAGGGGGTTGGGAGGAGACACAGCTGGGACAGATGACTCCAACTGATCAAAGGAATATTTCAGATGTATGACATCATGCTCAGCATATAAAGTGGGGCAAAGCAGTGAATTAAGTCCTCGTTTTGCTCTTCTTGTATGGGCAGCTTCTGCTTTCCCTATTAAACTGTCTTCATCTCCACCCAGAAGTTTTCCAGTTTTATCCTTCTGGTTCTCTGCCTGATCCTACTGGCGGGGGGAGTGAGTGAGTGGCTGCGTGGGACTTGGTTGCTGGTGTGGTAAAACCATGGCAGTACATATAAGCTTGGATCCTGTGAGGATCTTCAATGCTTTCTGTCTCCTGGAACTTGGTTTTTCCATGGTGAGCAAGAAGCACCTTAACAGGTTTTGACTATTTTATGTTTTGTCAGAAATGTAGGTATGTGAAGGTATCAGATCAAAATGAGTGTATCTAATGAGTATTCCATTTATAGCCCTAAATTTTTCTTAAACCGTTTTTCATGTATATAGGTCCTTCTTTATGGTTCAACAACTAGAATAATTGTCTTCATAGCATGTTGTATATAGAGAAATACATTATTTCTTTGTTCTCTACACATTCAGTATCAATGGAAATACTTCTGTTTCATCAGGATATTGATGGACAGTCCAAAAATTGTCTCTATAAAAAAAAAAAGGTGATGGATCTTCTGAGGTCCAGATTCCAGGCTTCCTTTCCTTGTGACTTGTCTGTGCTCTTGATCCCTCTTTGCCTACTTCAATATGATATATCTGAAAAAGTAGGTGTAATTTTTTTTTCAAATTAAAGAGAAGAAGTGGAGATCTCTTCTACAGTGGGCATGGTGCATTTTTAAAAATAGATTTAGAAAAAAAATACAATGTTGGCACTCTATGTGTTATTATGGGCAGGGGTAAAGTATGTTCACTTTCATTAAAGATGTGGAAAGTGCAAGACAGCCATGTACTTGGAGTTCTGAAATCGTCATGCACTACTGAGTTGAGTCAGAAGAAATATCTTGCCCTCTGGACACTGATGAGCAAAAATAGTCCAGTATGGGCCTTTTCTCCTGAGCACCATTGTTGGGGAGCTCACCGCCAAGATAGGAGAGGTTCAGGGACAGGTAATCTGTACTCATGTGGTGGGAGGCACACCTGACTCTAGTATTTTACATGATGGACAGATGTAATTTAAGGATGTGACCTGCCATTGATTTGAGGAGTGGAAATGTTCCAGGTAACTCTAGCACTGCAAATTCAGTCTTTCAGGTTGAAAGGAAAGACTCTGCCAAAGTTTTGTGCCTGAACTGAAACATTATTGCCTAGCATGGCTTCATTGGTGTCCCTGCAGAGGGGTGAATTACTGATTATGAAATGAATGGTTTATACCTCTGTAAATTTGCGGCAATAGTAATGAGTCAAAGGAAAATTTTAAAAAAACCCCTACACAAATAAATAAAGAAATTTTTCTATGTTTTTGTAATATCTAACAAAATTCCAACAATTCTTATGTTCTACATAGTTTTGTGGGAATGGGGAATGTCAGGGGATACTGCAAAAATATTGTTTAGAGTTTGAACTGATTTATGTTCTTGTTGTTTGAATCCCACCTGTGTATATTTTTCATTTTAGACTGTTTCTTATGTTTCTTCCTTTTGTTTCAAAGAGAAAGAGGAGGAAAATTAAAAGAAACCTACTTTTTATAGGATCAGGGACTTAGCAGCTAGCTTTGGTATTGGGGATGTGTGAAAGACTAGAATGTCAAAAGTTAATGACTCAAATTATTGACCATTTGCAAAAGCAGCGGGGTGCACACCCATCACCAGAGTGTACAAGCTGGGTGTTGAACAAGGATAAGGAAGAGGCTGAGAACTGGAAAATCCTGTGAGGTGGGATAATGCTTTTTATTGCACCCAAAGTGCTCACACAAGTGGCTCAGCTGTGACAAGTCCCCTCTGGGGAACTATCAGGACATCCCCTGTCAATACCAGGACAACCTGAAGGTATTCATCCTTTCTGATGGGCCATAATTGACTCAACCATGCTGATGTAAGAGGCAGCTGTAATGTCATAGAAGGTGTCATAAAACAACAAAGACTCTTCACATGGTAAGAACAAAAATACAATTAGAAAGTTTAGTGGAATCTCAGTCCTGTGTCACGTAGGTGACATGGGATTAGAAGGGGAGAGGGAGTGAGAAGACAAATTACATGAATATATCAAATCTGATATTAATACTTTTGCTTTTGGCATCTAAACCCCGACCTAAATACAGAAAATACATTGCACTTTTTCGTACATCAAGATTATTGCCATGTACTAAAACCAAGTCCATTTCTAGCTTTACTTCAAGTCACACAGCATCACAGCATCACAAGTGAGTCTCACATAACTTTAGTCTAATGAAAGCTACTGAGATCTGCTCTTAGCAGCAAGTGAAGAGAGACTTCTTCCTCTCATGGGTGATTCATCCCACCCCTCAGATTTTCATTTTAGATTAGGTGAACTCATCAGCAGTTACCAGTTTCTTTCATTTGCTACAGACTTATCATTGACTGCCTTAGACTGACCTGACAAACCAGAGATTAAGTGAGAGAAATCACATTCAGTGTCTTTTGAGTGATACAGTTCCATATTCACTCTGAGTTTATGTTTTCTTCTATATAGTCATGTCTTCACTGTGACCTATTGGGAAATCAGAAATATAGCCTCAGAGCCTGCTCACAGTTTGTTTTATAGATTTCTTTTCATAAAGTCTAAAGTAACATAAATATATAATACAGATGGATTTTGTTTTCATTCCTTTGCAAATTAAGGCAGCTCCAGATGCAGAAGTTAGTCCAATTGCAGGCATCTTAAATAATGGGATTTAATTTCTTTATGTTGGTGCTACTCAACATTCCTGAAAGAGCAGCTGTACCAATGGGATTCACAAGGGTTTTACTACTGAAGTGAGGTCTGACTTACAAGAAAGAAGCTAAATGCAGCCCAATGTTTTCAAAAATATCTGAAAATATGCCATAGTGTTGACTGTCAGAATGCAATAGTTGCGGTGAAACTGCTCAAATGCTGTTTTAGAGGACGGTTAAATTTAAATGTGCACATATTTTCTTTGCACTTCAGAATTCATTGCTACAGCAAGAAAAATCATAGGGGTGTATACAAACTCAACCATAGCACTTAGGGCTAGAATGGGGGCTGTGAGGTGATTACCCCTGACTCTGGGCAGCATCAGCTGTTACAGTGTATCTTTTGACACATTTTCAAACCTTTGATTTAAAAGTTCTGAAAATTCTGTGGGGTCTACAAATTTCCCACTTATTAACTGTATCTGCAACCAGACAGTGGTATCTAACAGTTAACCAAAACCCTGAAGTGTTTCTATTTTTTTTTCTTTGATAATTGTAGCACAGGCAGAGAATCTAAGTCCATTTTCATTTCTGCAGTGAGAGGAGTGTGTGCATTTTCTTCTTTTTGTCCTCACACATCAGAATTTTAGTCAGCAACCAGAATCACGTTTCTGGAAGTAATACATCATGCAGATCAAAAGAGATGGAGCCTACTCTGCAGGAAAAAAAACCCCAACCTATTATTAGATATGTATATTTGTTCCACATAGAGAATTCCTAGTATTGTTATATGAGGTTTTCCTTTTTTGCAACACAAAGGCAGAATTATTAAACCCAGGGCTGTGGTTTGCAAGAAAACATAGTGGTTAAAAAAAACTGGGCTGGTTTCTATTCTGTCATGAGTGATGGGGAGATGCATGCAACAGAACAAAT
This sequence comes from Rhipidura dahli, assembly GCA_013399225.1. Classification (NCBI taxonomy): domain Eukaryota; kingdom Metazoa; phylum Chordata; class Aves; order Passeriformes; family Rhipiduridae; genus Rhipidura; species Rhipidura dahli. The sequence continues at coordinate 136,065 of VXAC01007302.1, read as the reverse complement.
GTTCCATAGGATCTTATGGAAGGCTGAGACAGGAGCTGTGGGAAGGGGAAAAGCATTGCTGATGTGATATCAGGCTATGAACTTCTCTTCCTGTTTGGATAGAAGATACTTGTCTCATGGGATAGTAGTGATTTTTTTTTCTTTGACAAATAAGGAACAGAATCATTATCTAATATTTGTTCCAATATTAAATAAATTAAACTTATGAAGAGTCCTTTGGACACATTAAAAGAGCAGAAAAGAACAAAATTTGGTAAGGAGTTGGTTTTCTGTCAGGCACAATGATGAGATCTGGGACCTTCTGCTTTCCTTTCTTGCACCAGTGAGAGTATAATAGAAATTATTTCCTGTTGAAATTGAGTAAAGGGATAGAACTTGTTACATTTTTTTGTGTAATCCCACATATTTCTAAACTTTTAAATTAGATAAGTTTAGCAGTTACTGTTTTGGTTTTGTCAGTTTTCAGAGTAAGACAGGCATTAACACAATGATATATGTCAGACTCCTGAGAGTTAAAGACGACTTTTTAGCAAAACTGACATGATTACTAATTTATTTTATTTTACTGAGATGTGTGCCAAGCCCCATGCTAATCTGTAGCAAATGAGGGTTACCAATAACAACAATTAACAAAGGAAGCAGACCAGAGGAGTTCAGGAGCACCCTGCCTGGGTGCCTTGTTTGGCATGAGCTGGGATCTGACAGATTCATGAAGCAAATCTTTCCCAGTCTTCACACACATGATGAAGCTCATGTCCAAAAATACCTTTGAGACCATGTCTGGTGGGTGAGGTAATTACTCGCCTGTGAGGTGACAGCAGTTCCGTCCCCAGGAAGGGCCAAGCTTTCCAACACGTCACAGATTTTTATTTCCCTGAGTAAATAGCAGTCAAAATTCAGGGTGATGTTTGTCCATCAGTAGATGATGGTACAGACAGCTTGGTGTATTTGGGTGCTTGCCAGAAAAGAGAAAGAAGGAAGGAAGAGAATTCTAATTTTTTTAGAGGGTCAGCAGCTTCAGCTGCAGAGCTTGCAGATTTATGCTGGCTAGGCCAATTGACTTTATCAGGGATTGATATCCAGTAAAAGTATTACCAAAAAAAATAATTAAACAAAAGCAGACAAATCCTGCTTGTGGTTTGCAAGGGAAATTGATTGAATTGCCTATTCTGAACATTAGCACTGTACATCCAAAGATAGCTCCTCAGAAATACTTGCCAAAGTGAATGCTACTGTCCCAGGGAAGAACAGAAATTTCTTGAGAGCAGTAAAATCTGTGTAGCAGTGACGTTATGGTTTCTTGGTTTCCATTACCTCCAAGTCACCCAGAGCCTCACTGAGCCTTGACTTTGCTCTCATCTGCTTTCACTGTTCTCCTGCTTCTCATTTCTTCCTGGGGTGAACATTTGCTTCCAGATCTGGTCTTTCCTCTCAGAGAGAGGGAGAGGGAAGGAGTGGAAGGTCTTTCTCAGGAAGGAGAGATTCCACTAGCACAGTTGCACTCATGCTTGTGTCCTTAATATCTCACTATTACTTGCATGATTTTTCACTCAATAGTTTTTCTCTGAGCATTTTTTCATACATTTAATACTGATGTCATTAACCAGTGACTAGTTTGGATATTTTGGAAAGCTTTCTATTAAACCAAAGTCTGTCTTCAAACTTTTAAATAATTTAAGTTGGTCAATTTTAATAGAGAAAACTTAATTTCAATGTACAAATTCATGTATATTTAATATAATCTATGTTGTTGTCCTAGGTAAACATTTCAGTGCCCCAAAATTAAAAGATTTACAGATTTTCCAATTTTTCATCTCCTAGAGAACAACATTGATGGGCTTTGTCTGAATCTTCATCTCCTGAAAGTTTTCATGATAAGAAAAATCGGATTTTCAAAATCAAATACAATAATAATTGGCATAAATTCATCAGTGAACTAGAGTGAAGTGATTTATTCAGATCTCTGCCTCATGTGAGCCTTCACAGCTGGCAAAATCAAATTTCAAGAGTAAAATAAAACAGTAAATTAATGTAGCTTCATCAATGTTAATGGGAGAACAGTAACATAAACCTTACTAAATTCTGAGCAAAATGGCTGTAGTTGTGTCTGTGGAAAGAAGAGACAGGGTAGCACTGGAGACTGAAACCTCCTATAATTACAGACAGCATGGGAGTGCTTAATCTACAAAACTTTTTTTAGTTTGTCTTAAACAGATTTTAAAGAGCTGCATGATATTCCACCTTGAGTTATTGGACTCTGTATAAAATGCCACAGGTTAATATATAAGGGCCTGTTTCAGCTTTAAATTCCATGAATTTCCAAATTTATGCAGAGGGAGTGTGCTTAGGTCTCTGCACGTGCACGTCCGTAGCAGTACGGGTGCCTTGCTGCATCCACACACACACAGACATTCCTTCCCACCAGCCTCTGTGTGCTTTCTCTTCAGTGACTGTGAAAGTGATGGTATCTACCTAGGCCATGGCTCCACTAAGTGTGATTTTCCAAGTGATACCTGTTTGAGCCATGAACAGGTAAGAGGTCATAACCAGTGTGAAAAGCATTCATTGCTGGCCTCTCAGAAGATAACACCTCTGTCGTGTACTTCTGGGTTTAATTTTTCCTTGTTATTTTTAAAAACAACAGTTAAAGTGTGTGAAATTATTGGAAAATGTCTTCCTTTGTTCTTATTAAAAGTATCAAACAATTTAATTTGAATAATTTTCTTTCACTTAAAAGTTTTGGTTAAGTTATTTATATGATCAAAAATAAAAGGAGGGTCTGATCTAAAAATGGAAAACAGAATTTTCTTAGACTGATAGTTCCATTACAAGCCTAAAGTCCTCAGCTCCATCCTACAACTAAGTTCTTTGCATCTTAGCTGATGGTATTATTTATAAAGAATATCAGTATTAGAGAAAAAGTGTTAGAGAATGATTTTAACACTCTAACATATGCATTTATCTAAATAAAAGCAGAGAATTATACATTTTTGGAAACGAAAGAATGACAATGATTGCATGTGATAAAAGACCCCTTCATAGCAGAGGTCTCAATATGAAGGGTGGTAGCTGTCAAATGGGATCATACCCAAACTCGTTAACTGCTTCATTTCTGCGACTTTTTTTTTAGAGAATTTGTCAACTAAATTGCAGAAATCCTTTTCATTGTGGACTGCCTATCACTCCCATCCATGACACAGCTGCCCACAAACAGATAAATCTGTAAAATATGCCTATGAGTATGTGAATTTGTGCCCCACACCTGGATGTATTTTGAAGTATTCTTGCCCTTGATTACATGGACTTGTCATTTTCACTAGTTGTAATCCACTAAAACTGTAGGACATCAACAACATTTCTATCAGCTGAAAATGCTAAACTATTTTTTCCTTAAATCATTAACTTTTGGGCAAATTAGAGGCATGCTGCTGGCTTTATTTTCTGGAAGCTGAAGCACCCAGATGTTTCATTTTCACAACATTTAGCATTTAATAACCCCACTGTTAGTGGTACTAATTTTCTAAATGCCTTTTCTGCTTCTGCTTTGAAAATAAATACATGACAAAAGGCTTTAGCCCTTCAATTTTCTCTTCTACTGTTTGGGGAAGATTCCAAAATGATCAGCTAAATGATCAATCAGTTAAAAAAAAAAGGGAATTCAGGGTTGGATCCAAATGTCCCCATACTCTATAGGATTCCATTAATTTCGATTACATCTGCCCAGAGATGATAAATCAGTTGGCAAGGCATTAATGGGAAAAACCCTCCTGACAATAAACTAAAAGGGAGGATGATTTGTATGATTTAAACAGTAAGGGTCTTAAAATCTTAGAAAAATGTTTTTTTTAGTTAGTTTTTATCTTCTGGTTTTTTTTTTTCATTTTTTTTTGGTGAATGTTATTTGACTCACCCCTCCAGCTTCCTTGTTCTAGTTTACTAATTTGATCTGTCAAAGAACATGTTGTCATTCCAGTTGAAATGTAAATATACCAGTACACCTATGTACACACTTATATGTGTAAGAGAGCAGAACACTGTATTGACTTTCACACTCAAAAATTCAAGTCATCAAGCAGCAGCAATTTATTCAGATTTTCTTAAGGCAGGCTTAGACACACTCACATCAAGGCAAAGGAGACAAGACAGGCTCAGCTGCTTTGGGAAAGGCTGGCCATATCACTTTGGCAGGAAAACGTGATATTTAGAGAGGCGCATGGAAGGTTCTCATCAAGTTGTCTTCATGTGGCCTTTTCTTCACTGAAACACTACTTCTAAGCCCTAATTTAACAGCATGGTACTCAAGACTTCTCCTTTGCATTGTTTCTTTTCCAAAGGAAAAAAAACCCACAGGAGGTGAGTTGCACAATAAACGTGCATTTATATCTTTGTCATTTGGCTGGAAAGTATGTCTGGAGTATTAATGTTAGCAGCTTTATTTTCCTATTTCTTTGGCAGGTTCAAAAGCAATAAGACCTTCACTTTGTAAGTACCCCTCTTTAGAATAAAAAAGCAGGTGAATCAAATGTTTCTGTTACTCTTTACCATAATTAAATTTTTTAAGTTTGGTGATTCAGTTTCAAAAATGTTTACTTTTTCTATCAGAAGGAGCTTAATGTGGGATACATGGGAGAACAAATTAATTTCTGAGAAAAATTTAGCACAAAAAATGAGAAAACTTTAGAATTAGGAAAGCAAATCTCACACTTAACAGGAAGAAACTTCTTATTACCTCTGCTGCTACCCAAATTCAGCAGTTTGCTGTTTCAGCCACCAGCCATACTATCTAATACAATTTTATTGGTGACTGAGACAAACCCCAAAGTCTTAGGACATGGGCATGCTTATTACTATTAGATATTCTGAGAGAAAATTAATAGAGCATTTCAGGTAAAATCAGATGTGGGAAGGAGTTTGCCTGTTGGCAGAGTATCCTTTAGAATCATAGAAGGATAGAATGGTTAGGGTTGGAAGGGACCTTAAAGATCATCTCGTTCCCACCCTCCTGCCATGGGCAGGGACACCTTCCACTAGAGCAGGTATCTCAAAGCCCTGTCCAACCTGGCCTTGAACACTTCTGGGGATGGGGACTCCACAACCTCTCTGGGTAACCTGTTCCAGAGCCTCACTACCCTCACAGTAAAAACCTTCTCTCTAATATCTAAACTAAACCCAACCTCCTTCAGCTTAAAGCCATCCCCCCTTGTCCTGTCACTGCATGCCATTGTGAAAAGTCCCTCTTTAGCTCTCTTGCAGGCTCCCTTTAGGTACTGGAAGACTGCTATTAAGTATCCTCGAAGCCTTCTCTTCTCCAGGGGCAGGCTGAACTGCCCCTTCTCGCTCAACCTATTTTCATAGGAGATGTACTCCAGCCCTGTGGTCAACTTAATGTCTCCCTTCTGGACTTCCTCCAACATGTCAACATCTTTCTTGAGCTGGGGTTCCCAGTCCTGAACACAATAGTCCAGGTGGGGTCTCACCAGAGCTGAGTAGAGGGAGAGAATGACCTCCCTCGATGTGCTGGCCACGCTGCTTTTGATGCAGCCCAGGATACAGATGGCTTTCCTCACTGCTAGCACACACTGCTGAGTCATGTCGAGCTTTTCATCTACCAGTAACCCCAAGTCCTTCTCCCCAGGGCTAGTGTCTTTCCATTCTCTACCCAGCCCAAACTTATTTTTGGGACTGCCCCAAACCAGGTGCAGGACCTCGCACTTGGCATTGTTGAACTTCATGAGGATGACCTGGGCCCACCTCTCAAGTCTGACAAGGTCCCTCTGCGTGTTATTCCTTCCCTCCAGCGTGTTGACTGCCTCACACACCTGGGTGTCATCAGTAAACTCACTGAGGGTGCACTGAAACCCACTGTCCATGTCACCAACAAAGATGTTAAAAAGCACCAGTCCCAATACCGACCCCTGAGGAACACCACTTGGCACAGCTTTCCATTTGGACATTGCCCCACTGACTTCAGCACTTTGAGCATGATCATCCAGCCAATTCTTTATCCACCCAGTGGCCCATTCATCAGATTCACGTCTCTCCATTTTAGAGATATAGATGTCATACGGGACAGTGCCTTTGTACAAGTCCAGGGAGATGATGCCTGTTGCCTTTCCCTCATCCACCACTGATGTAACACTATGGTAGGAGGCCAAGAAATTTGTCAGGCATGATTTGACTTTAGTGATGCCATGTTGGCTGTTACCAATCACCTCATTATTTTCCATGTGCCTCAGCATAGTTTCCAGGAGGAGCTGCTCCATGATCTTACCAGACACTGAGGTGAGACTGACTGACCTGTCATTCCCTGGTTCTTCCTCATCTCCCTTTTTAAAAATGGGTACTATGTTTTCCCTTTTCCAGGCAGTGGGAACTCCACCAGATTGCCATGGCTTCTCAAATATGCTGGGTAGTGGCATATCCACTTGCTTGGTCAGTTCTTTCAGGACCCATGGTTGTATCTTGCCAGGTCCCATGGACTTGTGCGCCTTCAGGTTCCTTACACGGTTTTGAACTCGGTCTTTTCCTGCAATGGGTGGAGAAGAAAAATGGGACGACTTAGGTTTTTCTTAACACAGAACAAGAGTCAAGTCATAGGGAACACAGGGGCCACAATTTGATCAAGAACATATTTTTCCATTCTAAAATAATGAACTCATCCAAAGAAAAAGGCTCAAAATGGCAAACAGATTTTATCCAATGAGGATTAGTAAAAAAAAGAGTTACATAATAAATGTGACATTTGGAAAGTGCATTTTTTGCAAAACTTTTCCACAGGAAGCATTACTGAATAAGTTGAATAGCTAAGCTTTTGGACCAAGTGAAATAAAATGTATTTTAAAATTTTTACTAAATTTTATCATAATAAAAGAAAACATCGGAAACCGAAGGAAAGTCCTGAGAAGTATTTACTACATTAACTAACTCAATCCTTGAGATTTGAAGACTTCAGAACAAATGGCTGTGTGGTGTATATATCACAAAAAATGTGCAGGCACAGAAATCCATAAACCAAGTAAAAACCCAAAAAATGTCATGTTATTTCATTGTTTAATTGAATGGCTAAGAACTTGGCATTGAGAGATACCGTCTGTTTTGCCCACAGGTGAATAATATGACTTCTTAAGTTTTTGGCTAGTTGAGAATTTCTGGAGAACTTCACTCAGGATAAATGGATGGTATGCAAGCTATAGATCTGGTGACATTTTCAGATGTATAAATAATACATGCTTCATGTTTTCAATTGCCTTTGTATTTCTTCCTTCTGGAGAACTAAAAGGGGGCAGAAATATCACCTCTTCAGGGTGAATCTTTAGCAAATTCTTCTTTTATGTACAGTTCCTGCCTAGGAACTCTCATAAGGTCTTTTATATTTACTCTTATTTTGTCAATTACCAGTCCTTCACACCTTCACTTTCATCAGTACTACTCATGTAATACTTTTAATTTTTTTCTTGGCTTCCAAAATCTTCAGTCCCTGGAGAGAAATGCTGTCAACGTAACTGAGGGCAGTCAGATGCTGACTGTCTTAAATTCAAAGCAGCTTAAATGACCAGTGTTCTCCCTAAGGGGATTAAGTCTCTGATTTCTTACTAACCTGAATGGTGGAAGAAGTGTATTAAGTGAGATAGGAAAGGGGAAAAGTGTCTCAGCTGCTCTCCTGAGTGCTATGTCCTAGCAGATAAAGACAACTGTGTTTAGTGAACTTCTCTTATGTTGTCTTAGGGCTTTTGTCATACAAAATTTGGCAACCAAACAAGAGGACATTTAGCAGCAAGTGGCTGTATATAAAAATAAACAGCAGTGTAGTTCTAGAGTTGGGGATTAGTGGGATAAATCTTTGTGGCAATGTTCAATTTACATGTGTTCTGTCTTGTGTTCTAAGTGGTGACCCCAAGTGTGGGACAAATAGCATTTTGCTGATTGTTAGTAGGAGATGTATAAGATCTGTGTAACAACCAGCAGTGGTGGGTCAGCTTTGGTTAACAGCTTCTCACCCCTGCCCTCAGAGAGGGAAAATAGGAAGAACAGGAATGAGAAAGCTCACAGGCTGAGTGAAAGACTGGCAGATTGGTTACTAATTACCATTGTGAACAAAGAAGACTCAGGGAAAATAAGCTCACAAAAATGTATGATTTCATGATTTGGATAGTGGGAAACAGAAAGGCAAACATAAACCCAACATCGTTGCTCCCCCTTTGTCAAGCTTAATGTCACTCCTTCACACCAGTTTCCATCAGTAATGATTGGCCCACAGTGGTTCCTCTTCACTGCTCTGTCCTCAGACTTTTAGCCTGCTCTGGCATGGGTGCTCCACAGGCTGTAGGGAAATCTCTGCCCTGGTGTAGAGGAGCTCCCCTTCGTCCTCATCTTCTGACCTTGGTGCTCCATCTGCTGCTTCTCACTCTTTTTGTTCTGTCCTGCTCTCTCTGTGGCATTTTCAAGCCTTCCTTCCTTGAGGCATCACCGCCATGGCTGCAGGGCTCAGCTCTGCCCTGAAGTGGGTGCCTTTTAGCCATCTGGAACCAGCCATGTCCAGCCCAGGGCTGCTCCCCACAGAGGTCACCCTGCAGCCCCCACCAGTGCCTAACCACTAAAGGAGCTTTTTACACAGATTTTCTCAGCGCCTCCTCACTAACTGGTGCAACAGGAATGGGCCACTGAGAGAAGCTCCGATTCGCTGGAAGGTTTTAAACTGGACAGAATTGGACTCCAGCTGTGCCATGGGTAGAAGTGTGAAACTGAGCAGGGACTGAGGGCTGGGGATGGGGTCTGAGGGTTGCACCAGCAAGAGCAAACAGCTCTAGGGCAGGCAGCAGTGAAAAATGTATCTCACTGGTCTTGCTGGAAAATAAATACTCCTGTTGACTTCAGCAGGATTTTAGCACCTCAGAGAAAAGGGTGCAGCCAAACTGCTGAGCAACACACCTCCCACATGGGATGGCTCACCAAACTCTGCAGGGCAAAGGACTCCTGAACCCCAGAGCAGCTCTGTATCACTGTCAGGCTGTAGTCTGGTTCCCCCACCAGCTCATTTGCCTTAACCATTGCTGATATAGGCAAGCCATAGCTCCTGTGGGGTGTGGGGGTGGGGAATCTCACCATTTTTTGTGGTTTCATTTTCTTGATGGCCATTTTCCTAACTGTCTGAACTATATCCTTGTTGGAGATCCCAGCTTTGTCTGTACTGGTTGTGCAGTTATAAATGAGCCCTTTGATGAACATAGGTGATTTGGTATGGATGAAGTCCTACCTCGAATGGCTGCAGCACCATTTAGCTTTCTGTATGTCAGAATGTAATCAATAAAGTGTGTAAAAAAGCTAGCTAAGTATTGCTAAAAGCCCATTAGGAGTAAATACAATGCAGAATGGGCAATTTTTCCAGCTCAATTGCATCTTTATAATCAGAAGATTTCTAAAGCTTGAATACATAAACCCTTGTCCTGCACTTTAGAATTCAGAGAACAACATATCAGAGCCACTGAAACAGGGTTTATATTTTTTATTTTCCAAAATGTGTAACAATCAGCACATGATTTTGCAATATTTCAGGCTAATTAGAGTAAAACCATGCAAACCAGCAATTTTTTAAAGTTTCCAGGTGAATTTAAAGAGAAGAGCACTTGCATCTCTGAGAGTGGACCTGTTTCTCCTGTTTTTCCAGGCAGTGACATAGATTAGTAAACAAAATTAAATGATTGATTTTATATCACTTATGCAATTTTATTAATTGTTTATATTTCCAAAGCTTTCAGATATCTGATTGGAAAATTGTGAAAATGAGATCTGGAACAAATTCTTGTCATCTCCCATTTCAGATAACAAGAAAGGATTAAGGCTAACTGTAATGAAAAAAAAATGTTTTTCTAAAAGAAGCTGAAAAAACTAAAGGCTTATAGTATATAAATTTTTTGTCCTGATTATTTGCATTAGATAAAATCTTGAATTAACTGATTTTGCAGAAAGTTAAAATCCCATTTTTAAGACAGCTTTCACAGTAAAATACTTGGAAAATAACATCCATAATAATATATAAAAAATCACAATTTGGGAAGGAAAAAGTCCCTGGAAATATAAAAAGAGACATGGAAAAAATTGAAAATCATAATTTTACCATCAAAAATTCTCTGTTGGCAGGGCTATCTCTGGAGCAGATTTCACAGAGGTCTGTGGGAGCATTCACCATTCATATCTATTAGTGTAATTCTACATGGGAAGAGCTACTTCTAGAGCAGGACCTATTCCTACCTCTTTCTGGTCACTGCTGCATAAACTGCTTGTAATGACAGTTTTTGGAGCACAGGACCTGTGCAATATCAGAGCACATTAAGACCAGGGATCCAGTTCACGTAAGGCTGTCACCAGCAATCAGAGTACCAACTGGACCCAGCAGTGTAAGAGCAAAGCTTTCTGAATTGCACTAATCTGTCAAAGAATCAGTTGTCCAGAAACTTACATGAGTCAATTATTTGATTAGAAGTAAGAGTGGATGGGTAAGGACAGTGTATGAGGGAGCAGGCCAATGCTACCTTGATCTAAACTAAAAATAAAAAAGCGATATATAGTTTTTGGTGTGTTCAGACTCTACAAGTAGTCACACTGTACAAAGAGCATCATGTTGCTTCTGCAGGAAACTACATAACTAAGGTCACTGCTGTATATTTCCCAGAATAAATGCAAAAATATAGTAAGGAAATGCAAACAAAGAGCAGCTTGCAAAAATGCATGATTATTTACATTGCCAAACATAGACTGGTGAGATGCCAATTTTCAGTCATGTGCCTTTAGATGGATCAAATACCATCCTCTATCTTTCTGGGGCCAACAAATGCCTTATTTCTACATAAATATACAAAAGAAGTTTGAGGACAAGCACATCTACTTTCAGTTCTACTGTAAATTATTTACAGTAATGTGCTGTGAGGAAATCTTTTCATTTCATCTAGTAAAATGAGATACCTGGATTATTTCATGTGTTTGTGTTTCATTTTTTTCTGTTTCTTTGTTTGTTTGGGCTTGGTTTTGGTTTTTTGTTATTGTTCACTGATCTGAGATAGCATCAAATTCACGTAATTAGTTACTGGAAATTTGGGTTGCTTTAGTTTCGTGAATGGCATCTCATACCCTAGCTTTTCATCTGGCTTATGCTAACACCAAGTTCTTGGCTGGTATATTGTCCATTTACAAGGTTTTTGCTGCAAGACAATCTGATTTAACCACAGAATAAAAGTGGAAGCCCTATAATTATTTCATTAGTTTCCTCTGACCTTCGTGTCGGTAAAACAGTAGTTTTCCTAACCTTTGCCACGTGGTTTCACTTTCTCTTCTCACTTTGAGCCTTAGGAAGAGAAGAGCTTGTATTTTACCAACAGGCAGGGCAAAGAGTCCATGCTTTTACAGCTTCAGATTAAATAGAAATATTCATCATTAACATGACTTGTGGAGTCAACTTACTGATAGTGTATTGAGCTGCTCCGAATAAGTGCGAGCTTCAGGCTACACTGGTCAATGAGACATAAAAATAGCACCAGTCACAGAGCACATTTTCATGACTTAGTGAGGCTTTTTCCTGTCAGCAATTTGATTGAACGTTAAGAAGAAATGGTTTAGGATTGCAGCTAGTCTTGCAATCTTGCTGATATAAGAGCTACATTCAACCCTTCACTCCTTAGATAAGATTAAATGGAAAACAGACTCACTTCAATGCTGAGCATGTAGGTAAAGAAAAACAAGAGCAAAAGAGGCATGAAAACACACACACATGCTCACACACACAGTCACATCAATGCTTTGTTAGCATTGCAGCCTTTCCATGAGAAACTGGGCATGAGAAACCTTTACATTTCTATCTCTGTTAAACATGGTTCATTACTGCTTGTTCTGCTGCTGCCCCATGGAAACTTTTTCCAGGTACATGTGTGCAAGTGGATCACGTTCTTGCCATGACAAGTGCCACTGCAGTTACTGTGGACCTCAGCAGAAAAGATAAAGTGCAAAATGTCAGTGATCACAGGACTCAGTCTCTCTACTGCCCCGGTTTCCTTGTCTTTCTCTTGGAAGTCTTTGAGTGAGTCTTTTCTTCCTTGTTTGGAGGGGGATTAATAGGAAATTGCAGCCCAAATCCATTAGGTCCATTTAGGAAGACACATTGAAAGTAGCGGACAGGAGCTAGGAAAACAAGGAAGAGATGATTAATGTTTATGGCTTCCAAACTGGAGCCATGAATCTATTCCATGTTCTTTCAGAAAACATCTGTATGATTTCATTCCCATTAAGTTATAACAGCACAAATCTCCAGCATGATCACAAGCCAGGTTTCACATATCAACAGCATTTTAGCTAAAAAGCTCAATGAGAGACCTTGTAGCACAAGATGAGAAATTATTGGCACTTTTACTTTTAAATACATCATTCTTCTCAGTGTTATAGTCCTACTTCTCGCAGAATACTTGCATTTTGGGATAGTTGAATGTAACCCCCCAGAATTCACACACATATCTTCTGGATTTTATACTTCACAGTGACTTTCAGATACATTGAAGAGTTCCAGAAGGACTTATATCTACTTCATATCTAACTCATACATATTTTATTAGACTTCAGATGAATTACCTTTTATTGTGAATAAAGGGATCATGAATGACCATACCTATTTTCTAACTTTTCACAGTCATGGATGTTATCTCCCTTTTAATTTTTGAGTTCTATGTATGTAGTCATACTTTCCATTATATTTTAAAAGCTTTCAAGAACACATACTTCAGCACAGATGGAATTGATATAATTTGCTTCAAAAGCTGAATTTTGCACTGTGAGATTAACATTGACAAAATTTTAAAAGACAGCTATTAGCCAGTTATGTGTTTGGGAAAAAGATTGGAGGAATGTTGGCATCTGAAATTTGTTAGTTTTCATGCATTTGATTTTCTGAAGACTTTTTCTTTCCCCTTCAGTTCATCCCATATTAAAAAAATAAAAAAATTAGCTGTTCCCTGCAACAATTCTAAACTGAGATGGACTCCAGGGCTCCCTGCATTATAAACTGAGGTGCAGGCTTTATTTATTGATTTCCAGATCCCATGAAAAACCAGGTCCTGTGGTGGAAAACAGAGCAGTGTGTCAGAAATGCTGGTATATTCCGCCTAGTTCTGTTATCCTCTGTGGTTTTCTTTCCTGACTCATGCAAAGGTTAAGTCTTTTTTATCTGAAAGCAAACTTGAAAATAAAACTGGAAATTAGATCCTTCTGGTTCTAATGACTTACTGCTTTCTTACTAAGTCGAAGAATAGAAATGTTTTTTTTTCCCCAAATTCTCAGTGTTGCTATGTTTCTCTGTGTGCTGAATCTCAGATTTCTTTAGAACACAGAGATAAAGCAACTCCCCTGATTAGAGTTCACAGCCCAGATGTGTCAGACCAAAGTTCCCCTGTGAGGCTTGACAAACCATGGACTGAGTGAATGTGCTGTGCCCTCCACCACTGACCTTTCTATGTACACACTTAGTCAGAACCAGAAAGTTTCTGAAATATAACTTCAACAGACTTATTCCATTCTTGAACTACGGTAACTTTCATGAGTAAAATTAACTAAAAACAATATACTGCCACAGGAACCACTATGATTAAAACCAGTATTCTCCTACCAAAATACTCAGTCAGACATGTTTCAATCAGATCTCTTAAAAGCACCCCACAAACACAAAATCCCCTAAAATTTAATCACAGTGGATGAAAGATTGACAAAGAGAAATTCCTTAAAGGAAGAAAAATGACAATTACAAATTCTTTTTACTGTTAAAAGGAAACTATTTCTGTGTGTTTCTTCTATGGACACAAAAATGAAAATAAAAAAGTCAATTACACTCTTCTCCATGAAGAAGGCAGCATGCACTTTCTAGCTCCACTAAATACCAATAAATATTTCGCTTATGAGTAAATAAATTATTACCCCCTGTATTTTACATGCTATCAGAATGCAAAAACGTAGCTCTTTTTCTTCAGATGCATTTTCAAAGTTCTGTAAAAGACTAACTTTCACATCTACATACTTGCAAGTGTTTTAAACATGGTTATGTTTTTTTTGTATATTGCAATTATAGCATTCCTGACACCGCAGTGTTTTCCAGAGGTGTTACCTGATCATCATTCTAAAACCACTAGTGGAACTAGCTGCTGCGAAAATGTAATTTGAAAACCTGATGTATTGTCTATTGTTAAAAGCCACTAAATTCAAGAAGGGGAAAGGAAAGGGCAGACATTCAGTTTTTTTGCAACTCAGCCAGCAGCTACAAAATAATTATGTGGGCGATAATTCTAAATTGGAAAAAAAAAAAGGCATAGATACTAATTATTTTGAAAATATAATCTAGGAATTATGGCTATTTGGAATGTGTCATGCTACATATTGCTTCATAATTGTTTATTTGGAATGTTAATGCTTTGTTGTGTTATTTCTATCTGCAGCGTTTGTGAAATGAGCCCTGGTTTTGGCTAATATGTACTCATGTTGATTGCAATATGTTGTAGTGATATTCAAATGTTTGTATAGCTCATTAGTTACCATCTATATTTAAAAAACATCAGAAAAATGTTGGCCAAAGAAGAACCTCAGGAAAAATAGGGATAGTAGTAATGACTTTGGTAAATTTTCATGCTAATTGTTTTCATAAGACTAACATAATTTGTTTCCAATTTGTGAAACTTTCAGTGTTGAAATTAGCTGTAGACCAAATTTTGGTTTTTTTGGCATA